>PVKN010018307.1:0-16935 GCA_004027915.1 Capromys pilorides
CCCCCCCTTCTCTTCCTCCTCGAGCTCAGGATGTCTGACATTTTGTGTCTAGCAGTGGAAAACCTGACTAATCCAACAGTCAAAGTCAACAATTCAAGACAGACACGGAAGGACCACATTTTGTCAAAAGAAACTCGTTTTGCAAAAAGTAAACAGTGAACCAAGCCAGCGCAATGCTGCAGAACTTCTCAGTGATAAATTACAGAGGCCGGTCCTAGAACCCACACCGAACTACAGGCCAGGCTAAACGTAGATTTGTCTTGGGATGACGTTGTTAACGCTGTCCAAGTTTGTTGCTCTAACTTCCGTTTTCAAGCCCATAGGCAGGAGTTATTTGCAAGTTAGATTTCCTAAACTACAGCACGATGGGATGAAATGGAATGTGACTGAGTGGTAGCCCGTAATCCTGGTGAATCCAGGCCCTTCTCAAAAGTGAATGTCCCTGTACGAAGGTGTCAAAAGGCAACACCTAAGGCCCGAAAGCAAAGCCAGATCTGGATCCCAGATAAGCCAGACCAGGAAGCCCCTGACCACTGCAAGCTGAAGCCACGCACAGCCGCCCAGGCATTGGCTGAGCGGTTTTCCCGCAACGCCATTTGATTGGCCCATCTGTGAGAGTTTCCGCCCAGCACGCAGCTTATTGGTCCTTGTTTCTCCTGGTGGAAATAATGAAAACGTTCTCTCCGCTGCTGCCAGCGGAGACAGTACCTTGTTTACTGTTGGGAGGGTGAACACACAACATTCTAGGAAAGAAAAATGCCTGTCTTATCAGCCTAGGACAAGATTGTGTTCTACTGCATTCCCAGGCACTTGTACCTGAACAATGTAAGGTAATTTTACGTTTACCGGACAGTTTATCTCCTGGAAGGAAACATCTTTTTTACAGTTTGATGTGAGGTCTACTATACTGTTCCAGTAATAGCTTCCCCAAAGCGAATACCTGGCTAGGTCACTGTGAAGATTTATAACTCCAGCTTAAATTTAGAACATGGTTATCTATTTATAGGAAAATATCCTATTTTTCTCTAAGGAGAACAAATAAAAGACACTAAATTCATAAAATACTTGTCACACACACAAAATGATCCATTAGTTAGGATAAAATGTCCTCTTGATCTCTTTTTTTTTAATGTGTTTAGTACAGGGCCTACAGGGTCTCACTACATGGATTGGATTTGTAGTGATCCTTTCTGTTTTCAGCCTCCTAAGCACTCAGATTACAGGCACACGCTACCATGCCCAGTCTCAATGGCAAAATCAGCACGCCCTGGGGGCCAGGGCCGGCAAGGCAGGCCAGGGATCGAACTCGCAGCTCTTGCCTCTGCCTAAGCAGGCACTTTAATCTGCTGAGCTATCTGGCCGGCCCTAACTTTTATCCACGTAATTTTCTAAGTCACAAGGGGATTATGTATGTACATACATGACCACATTCACATAAATGTACACACAAATCAAAGGCAAAACAGAGAATTTCTCACGTAAGATAATTTGCATATTTGTGGGGACTCCTGTGTTATATATTTCAAGACATATTTTTTCCCAAAATGTCAAACTAAACCCTTCTAGAGTCAAATTAGGCTTCCGACGCCAGCTTTCCAGAGATTCCTGGAAGAAGCTAAAAGACACAATTGGTGACGCTAGTACGTGGTGACATCACACTAAATTCAGCCTGATCATGGAATCACAGTCATCAGAAACAGGGAAAATTAGGGCCAGCGAGACAGCTCAGCAGACTAAGGGCCTGCTCAGCCAAGCACGGAGACCAGGGTTCAAGTCCCTGCATGCCGGCCTTACCCTCGGGTGCGCTGAGCCGGTCACCGAGTCTGGGCACGGTAGCGAATGCTTATAATCCCAGCATTGGGGAAGCTGAAAACAGGAGGATCACTATGAGTCTGAGATGCCTAGTGAGACCCTGTACCAAATACTTTAAAAAAAAAAAGAGGAAGAAGAAAAGGAACACGGAACATTGACCACAGCTGCTCCGAGGCCCCCTGTAGCATGGACCAGCCTCGTCCTTTCTCCACATTTTGCTTCCTGGCACATTCAAAACTGACACACACTGACATGGCAACCAGTGACGAAAGCAAACTGAGCCCGCAAACGTGACCCGGCGTCCAAAAGCTTGAGTGCGCCCCAGCAGGCACTCGGGGACAATGTTAGAGAGCTCGAGACTAGCGCCAAGCGCGGGTGCACCCTTCCCCTCCCAGCACGACTGCTTGTGATCACAAAGGGGAAGGTCACCCCGACAGGCAGGCGCACAGCTCTCTCCTGGCCCACTGCTCGGGGGCTCCCCTCAGCGGTGGAAGCTGCAAGCACAGCGCAGCCTCCTGGGCGAGGGCACTCACTGTGGCAGCGGGATGAGTGTGAACTCTGGCTCAGAACCCCACTCTCGGAAATGTTGGATCTGAGAATCAGTTCTCAGCTAACTGATTCTCTTTCCCCCTGTGAGAACAGAACCTCCAGTTTTTTGCTGTTTTCCCCCACAGTAAAAGTTCAAAATCCATCTTTTTTGCTACATTTCCTTGCTGTGTGAGTCAAAATCATACCTAGGTGAGAAACGCATGCGCACATTGGTAGCCGAGGTAAGCTGAAAGTCATCACGTGAAATAAGCACTTAAATACCTGTAAGATAAAAGCTTTTACGAAGATGTCAAGATGATAACAAGAATACAATGATTGCCTTTGAACTATTGATTTTTTTAGTTTTTTTCCCCAAAAAATTACAGTAAAACATTGGTGAGGTGTGTTAGCCTCGGGAATATAGAAGTAAATTTCCATTCTCTTTTGCTCTCACTCTCTATCTGTCTCTGTCTCTCTCTTCCATTTTTGCTTAACTCTATACCAAAGCGACAAAGACTCGTACCCTCCAAAGCACAAAATCCATCACTGGTATATTTTTGACTGACGAACACCACTATATAACCATTAATGGATCAGTACTTGGAGGTAATTCAAAGCCATGTCAATTCCTCCTAAGAGTTGATCCTATACTTTGTACTAAAGCCAACCTTCCATTAACAGTGACAGGACAACGGCAGGATCTGCCAAAACAGCTTTGCTCCTTATTGGAATCCAGAGCTAGCATCAGAGTTGGCTGGCGATCTCTCTAATTTGAAAGTTATGGCCCTAGAATAACAGCTCTGTACCTAACAAATTTTTCACTAGTCTTAGGTTGAGATAGAAACACACTAATGTGGCTCCAAAGCATAGAATACGGGCTTTGGAGCATTCAACCTCGAATTAATTATTGTAACATTATCAATAAGTAGTAGTTAATAGTCTCTTAATCAGATTATAATGATGTGAAAAGAATTTGCATACTTATAAATGTGTTACAAGATCTCAGATATATAAATTTAAAACCACATGAAGGGGGCTGGGGAGCTAGCTCAGTAAAATAAGCACTTGCCCAGCAAGCACAAGGGCCTAAGTTCCATCCCCAGGCCTGCCAAAAATAAAAAATAAAAATAAAACAATAAAACCACATGAAGGCTGCACTAAAATTTAAGTATGGTGGTATGATTGTTCACATGTCTGGACTCATTCTTTATCACTTGCAAGCCTGCATGTTTTCACTAGAGTGCAAAAGAAGTTCTAGACAATTTCTGGGTCTCTGATTCTTCAAAATATTTGACAGACTGAATGCTCCTTGGACCCATGAGGCGGCCTCAAATCAGCACCAGAGCGTCAGCCTCGTCTTTGTGGTTCACAGCTGAAAGTTAAAGCTGCCACTGTCTTTCCAAAGAAGCTTTTGGATTGAGGACACCTTAAAGCAAGTGGCTGTCCTATGCCTTAAGGACTCTATATTAAAATATTTCTACTTATGCAAAATTAAAAAGATTTTATATAGAAAAAAATCCCTAAGATGTGCGCGAAAACACCATTGATACTATTAGACAAATACAGTGATACTGCAAGACACATAACCAATACATAAAAATCTCTTAGATTTCTATACACTTCCAAAATACAATTGCAAAAAGGAATTTAGGAAATTCATTTACACATGCTTTAATAGAATAAAATATTTAGGACTAAATGTAACAAAAGAATCATGAAATGTATAATCTAAAACTATGAAACAACACTGACCAAAATTAAAGAACATCTTTAAAAAACCCATGGATGAGAAGACTTAATCCAGCTAGATGTGGTCCAAACTGATGTGGAGATTGAATGAAATCTGTTAGAATCATAATTATCTTCTTTGTAGAAACTGACACACTGGCTTAAAAAATCATGGAAATCCAAATGACTCACAACAGCTAAAACAATTTTGAAAAGAAGAAGATTAGGGCCAGCCAAATAGCTCAGGGAATTAGAGCAGCTGCAAGCAGGCGCAAGGGCGAGGGGTTTCCTGGCCTGCAGTGCCTGCCCGGCCCCAGGGCGCAATGAGAGGGCAGCTGAGACTCGTCGTCATAGTGGTGCACACCTGTAATCACAGCTCTTGGGAGGTTGTGAACAGGCGGATCGCTACGAATCTGATGTCATAGTGAGACCCTAATAACTCTGTAGAGCTTTCCCTAAAATACAGAAAAAAGAAAAGAAGAAATCAGTTTTGATTTTTACTAGAACAACAGTAGTAAAAAGAATGTGATGCTAACTTCCTTAGAAATGAATGACTAGAATCATGAATCCAGAAGCAAACTCATCCACCGGTGGTCAGCTGATTTTTAACAGAATGCTAAGGCCACTAAATAGAGAAAGAGCCATCTTTACAATAAATGCTGTTGGGACAAAAATGGATTTGGGCTCTCTGTCTCACTATGTATAAAAAGTAACACAAAATGCCCCAACAAAAAAGTGAGAGAACTGAAATTTACAAGGCAAATCTTCATGAACAGGGCTTAGTAATATCTTCTGAGCCAGGACGCCAAAGCGTGCATATGCAAATACATAAACACACACACACACACACACACACATACACACACACACGCACACGCTAGATTGGACAGTCAAAATTTTTAAAATTGCACTTTGAAGGGCCTGAATAAAAAAGTAAAAAGGGAACGCACAGACTGTGTGAGAACATTTGCCAACCATGTGCGTAAAAAGTCCCCTGAACCTAGAGCATGCGCAGAGCTCTTGCAACTCAATAACGACAAAATAACACAGTCATAACCACACCCAGTTTCTGAAAGTCACGCATGGTTTGTAATGCTAAACACTTAGAAGGCTGAAGCAGGAAGAGTTCAAATTCAAGCCCAAGTTGAGCAGGTTAGTGAGACCCTGTCTTCGAAAAAAAAAAAGTCAAAGAGCTAGGGATGTAGCTTCGTGGTAGAATGCCCTGGACTGAGTCCCTGGCATGACAAACAAATCAAAAGACAGAAAAAGATTCTGTCATAACTTAGATCTAAAAGTCCTTCCAAAGTCTCACGTTCAGAAACGGTGCTACTCTCACATACTGACGCGTTTGTAGCAGACCTCTGTGCCGTTTGGAGGCGTGGCCGTGTCCTAAAGGCAGCTCGCTGGAGCTGTGACATGAAGGGAAGCTTTCTCCGGCCACGCTCCATGCTTAGCGCTCTGCTTTCTGACCACCAGGGGGTGAGCAACTGTTTTCCTGTCTACGTCTTCTTCCCGGGAGCCAGCGGATCTTGGACTGAACCCTTCCAAACTATGAGACAAAATAAACCTTTCTTAGGGCTGTGGAGATAGCACAGTGGTCTGAGTGTCTGCCTAGCAAGCACATGGCCCGGAGTTCGATGCCTGGTGCTCCATGCAGTGCTGACCCCAAAAGTCAGAGCTGAGCTGCACAGTGAGACTGCGTATCAAATAAATAAATGTTTAAAAAATAATAATAAATAAACCTTTCTTTAATTTGTTCAGGTGGGTGACAGAAAGGATGCTGAACACAGGTTAGTGTTCCTGCAAAGGAGATATGCAAATGACCAGCCTGGGCATCTTCAGCCGTTAGGGAATGCAAATCAAAACCACAGTGAGCTGAGACTTCACACCCGTCACCAGCGCTGTACAGCAGTGTCAGGCGACAGCTGGACCCTCCAGAACATGAGGATTATAGGTATATGCCGCCATGGCCACCGTAACAGAACCCCTCCGTTTCCTTCTGCAAAACTGTTAGATTTTTCAAAAATACTTGAGAAGTGTTTTGGAGGGTGAAGAGAAATAAGAACGCAACCACACCTTGCTGCCCTCCTCCCCCTCCTCCTCCCAGAGCTGCCTTCACCGCCCACCTGCTGGGAGCCCCGCGGAAGTGACAGCCTCCACACGCGGAGGTGCTGCCAGCAGCTGGGCCAGGCCAGCCTCTCTGGTGCGTCCTGGACACACTGTCTGTGCTGGGAACACGGGCAGCTGGACGTTCGTCTCCACGCCCCTAGCGAGCATGAGTGAAAAGCTCCATGAGAAGCCACAGCAGCAGCTGGGCGCTACGACTCCAGGAGCTCTGCGGAGAGCAAGAGGTTGCAACGCCTGCCTCCACCAGCACCGAAGGCCGCAGCCAGGCGCTGAGACCCAGGCACAGGGTTTTGCATTACCTGCCAAACCCCAGCGTGCGAGGCGCTGTTCTGATCGATGTGGGCGGTTGTAACTGAATAAACCCGGGAAGGGAGAACCGCCGTCACTGAAATGTTCTGTAGGCCACATATTGCAAATTTCTTTAAAATTAAAAGGCAACCTGAAATTAACAGGGCAGGCTGGGAGTAGTGGCATGTATCTGTCATTTCAGCATTCAAGAGGCTGAGGCAGGGGGATCACTGAGTTTGAGGCCAGCCTGGCCTACAGAGTGAGTTCAAGAGTGGCCTGAACTCCACAGTAAAACTGTGTCTCAAAAAGACAATTAAATAGATAGATAGATAGATAGATAGATAGATAGATAGATAGATAGATAGATAAGATAGATAGATAGATAGATAGATAGATAGATAAGATAGATAGATAGATAGATAGATAGATAGATAGATAGATAGATAGATAGGCAGAAATCGTACAGTTTCCAAATTGGCCCTGCGCTGATCAAAACCTCTGAAAAGCTAGACGCAAGCCTTATGCTAACACTTGTTTAATAACACGCAGGCCGTTCTTTAGAGTTTCAGCTCTGCGGGCCCTCATAAGAACACAGAAGTTACTCATGGTTCCAGATCTCTCCATAAGGATAACGCGTCATGGAGTAGATTTCAAATGTCTCCCAAAGATTTCACGTGTGTGAACAGTGACTAGGCCGCGGAGGTGCGACACTTTCTCATCTGCTGCTGCCTGCACCCCAAAAGCGCTGCCAGAAGGCGGAGCCTGTAGGAGGAGCGGGGGCTGCTGGGAAGAAGGTAAGAGTGTGCCCCGCCTCCCAGCCCCTGCCTGCCTCTGCTTCCCAGCTGCCCGGGGCTGCATAGCTCTCCACCTCCTCCTCCTCCTCCAAGCCCAGCACAGAGTGAGTCAGACTGCTGCTCCTCTGCGTGTGGGTGTTGGGCATTGTGTCCCAGGGACAGTGACCAACACAGGTACCTTAGAAGAGCTGTGCACCTAACAGATCCTTCCCCGATTTTGACACCAGGAACCAGGAGAAGGGCACAAGCAACCTGTAATTTGTGCCTGTGGATAGGGAATCCATCCCCGAGAGGAGAGTTTCCTGCAAGGGAGTAGAGAGATACGAATGGAAAGAAATTGCTCAAGAGCAAAGAACCCGGATGGAGGAAAGGAGAAAAGAAGGAAGGAACACACACACGTGCACGAGGTAGCTACGGTAAGTTCCCACTGATTTCTATTGGTCCATGGAAAGAGAAAGGAAAAAGTCAAAGAAAAAAAGGACTGTGGTGATGTAATGATTAAAAACATCCTCCAAAATTTGGTGAACTAAGCAAAATGTCATCAAAATCAAAAGGTGGCAGCGACTGGCAGGTTACAAAAGAGACAGAAGTTGGCGAATTCTGCAGGTGGCAGCAAGCGTTTGCTGGGTAGCTACCGCATGTCCACCACTGGCTATGGCTTGGAAGGACATAGACGTTGATGGCTTTGTTTCTACTAGGAGCTTAGAATGCTTTTGCAGGACTACAACTTATAACATTTTATATTCAATAACACAAGACTATAAGTACTTGTAAAGTACTTATAAATAAAGCAGGAAGTTCCCTGGAGAAATCTCAGCCTGCGCAGAGGGCTAAAGAAGGGATCTCAGATGCAGGACGTTTTCAAGAAGAGGCAAAATCAGAGAGGGTGTTCTCTGAGAGACAGAAAGGCTGGACTAGCCAGCACAGCAGGTGCAGAGGAAAGAGAGGGATGCAGGGTTAGCTCAGGGAGCGGGCCGCGACTCAGGGCTGTTGGTTCCAGAATGAGCCAGTGACTGTAACGGTAGTCAGTGGAACAGCTGGGGCCAGCTGCTGTCCAGGGAGACATCATGGAGACACAGGACCTGTGGAGCACTATTATGAAAGGTCTAAGCACTGTTGGTGAGAAGTAAAGCAGAGGCGAAACACAATTTATGAACCAGACAAAAGAATATGCAGTTCAGAGAAGAATATGGGGCCAGAGATGCAAAACTGGAATTTAACATTGTCGATTTTTATTTATTTGGACTTTTTTCCTTTTGGTATTCTCCTGTGCCCCATTCTTCTCATAAATCTTTTAACTTAATATTTATATTAAAAAGAGCAAAAATGAAATTAAGTAATCTAATCAGGAACCTGAGGCAGAAGGCTTATGCTCAGTTCCGTGGCAGGTGCCACCTCGGGCCACATGCGTGCTGCAGATGCATGCGTGGATGTGGGTGCTTCCCTCTCTCCCGGAAGAGGGAAGTGTGAGCAAAGAGCAAGAGGTGCCTACAGTTGTGTGGGCAAGGCTGGCAGAGGTGCAGGTGACAACAATCAACCAGGACAGTAAAGGCACAAGGCCCGCAAGGCAGCCCACAGCACACTTCCATCGTGGCGCCAATGCCAGTGGACTGGAGCGGTGGGGCAGCAGCTGGGTCACTGGGGCAGAGCCGTGGCACACGTGCTGCAGCTGGCTGCTGTCGTGGAATCTCTAAGGTTTGCCATTACCGGCCTCGATGAAATAAAAACCGAAGTACAGAGCATACAGCAAGCATGGCCTTAAGGGGACAGCTGTGGCTTTCCAAGGTGATGGGGACAGGAGCTCCCAGACTGACCCTGCGTCTGCCCTGGGCACAAACCTGGCAGTGCTGCCTCTTCCTCAAGGGACCTAAGTAGGTCAGCCATGAAGGGAGACAGCATGACCTCAGCTAGCGACCTGGGATTGATCTGCAGAGACTCTTGGGGTTTTTTGTTATTGTTCTTTTGTTGTTGTTTGTATGCTTTTTTTATTGGGGGGGCCAGGAATTGAACTCAGGCCCTTGCGCTTGCCAGGGAAGTGCTTATTCTACTGAGCCATTTCCCCAGCTCATGATCTGCAGAGAGAACAAAATGCCTACAACCTATTTTCTTACAAGTTCTTACAATGTAAGTAAGCTAAATAATTAGATGATCTATCGATTTCATTGAAAAGAAACTGGAAGGTTTTTGGTTGTTTTTTTAAAGTTTGGGTGTGTTTTTTAATACTTGCATTACTTATGTTATAGTCTTATTCTTTACAACCCACTCTCGTCTGCCTTATTCAGGAATTACGTTTTGTAATGAATACTGCTAGACACACATAGCAACTAGCACCCTTCATCATAGAGGCGCACTGACTCCAAAACCCCTTCTGAAGTACTGAAACGCTTTGTTAAGGGTTATGTCTGAATGTCCACCCAAAGCCTCCTGCTGTCATTGTGGCCGCTTCTAGTGGTTGTGATTAACTCATGATCCAGTGCTGGGTGCTGCTGGGATTATGGGTGTGAGTGCTGCTGGGATTATGGGTGTGTGCTACACCTTCCCCTGGGCAGAGAGCCTGAATGCAATATAATGGAGGGAGAGAGGCTTGCTCTCTGGCCCTGCTGCCCCTGCTGCTGCCCCTGCTCCTCCTCCTTTGCCCTTGCTGTTTTGCTGCCCTCTGCCATGTGCCACTGTGCCTTGGAGCCAGCTGATGATGGACCGGAAGCTCCACAAACTGTGAGCTAAACAAACCTCTTTTCCATAATTTTGGGTGTCAGCTCTTTTGTCTCAGAAACAAGAGAAAAGTAACCGAGATGTTCCCACTGCAAGAATGGGCATGTGCACCTGTCCAAGGCTTGGGGGTGGGGGGCTGGACCCCAGCCTATTCCTGAACACTAATTTGGAAAGGCAGTGTTCTCATGGGGGAAGACACCTATTCCCGTCCATCTAGGGATAATCATACAGGAATCCTTACTTTCTCAGCATCACCTTTAATTATTCAAATTGTTCAAGCATTAAGCAATCCTATTCAAATGACCCTTCTTCAAAACATTGCCACCTCCACCTGTTTTCTAGATCCTTCCAGGCATCATGACGTTGGCAGAGCACTGGGCCCTTAATACCTCAGACTGACTCGTCCTTAAGAAACTACTCAGGAAGAAGTTGTGTGGCTTTCCAGGTTCTGCCTACATATAAGCATGAGCATTGTCCTAAACATTTTCCTTACACAGAACCTACTTCTGTTCCTCTGAAGCCTTCCCTGGGGCAGAGGTCCTGCCTCACACTCAGGGGCCCCTCACAGCAATGATTTACTGAGGACTCACTCTGTACCACTGGCCAGTGAAAAAAGCTTTACCTAGTACCTTGCTTAGGCCTTGTCTTAGGATTTCAAAGTAAGTGCTCTTCTTGTTTGCATTTTGCAGAGGAGGAAACTGAGCTTACAGAGGTAAACCTTACCCAGGATCTCACCAGGTGGAAAGGCAAGAGCTGGGTGCACATGATGCCCTTCCTAGTCATAACTACGAGCTGCTTACTGAGTTATGATGCCTAGGTACTGCCCTGACTATTCCTAAGTACCAGAAATTTCTAAAACTACAAGTACCTACAGATAGACTGCAGCTCGGTTTGTGATCTCCAGGCTTTGTGAGGGTGACAGAACAATACGTACTCTGAGGAAACCACATTTGAAAATTTGGATTTTGCCTCTTCCTGATGCCAGGCAGCAGCGCCAGCCTGCAGCACCTCATCACCCGCATGATCACAGGTGTCCTGCAGGCCACCAGGGAGCTACACCTTGAGGTTAACCAGGCGTGCATGGATGCGCTGTCATCAATAGCAGGTCTACCTAGATGCAATCCCACCTTCCACCACCAAGCGTCTGTCATTGCAATCTCATTTTTTCAACCATTCAGTCATCTCAGTCCTAAAGCTACCTTGACATTTTCCAAATCTACTTAATGAGAAAACATTAATTAAACTTCCTAATAAGAGACACCTAATGGATCTTGACTTCTGTATTCCTACTTTAGAGTTCTGATCCCATTCATTGATTGGCAACAGTGTCCTCTTGCCGACTCATATGCTAACAACCTCTAAGGCACGTCTAGGACACAGGCTGGTACTGAGGGCTCCCAGAGCACAGAGCCAGCCAGCGCCACCGCTCCTTTACACTTCATGGGTGGTGTGGAAACCGGAGTGGACACTGCACTCCTACACAGAAATGTGTCAAGTCACCACCTTGGAACAAAACAGAAAACTGGCTGGATTTAACTTAATGGAATTGCTATAATTCTATATCAAATACTGTTATGCCAAAGATGACATTATGAAACAAGAAAGGAGCAAAAACGAAGTCGACATTCTGTCACGTGAATATGTTTCATGACAAATTAAAACCAAAAATTAATTACATTTTGAGTGGCAGTTTAGTGTGCTCTTAACTGACTCTTTCCTTAGATCATGTGGAATACGCAGCTTCTGCTCTGCGGCCCGGGCTCGCAAGGCCTGCCTGTGCGTTCCACATGTTCTGGCTGCGTGGACACTGCTCACCTCTACTGCTTTCCTTATCTCTTGGACATGCACACTTGGCTCCCAAAAATATAATAAGATAGAGATGGAAAATACTAAGATAGAGATGGAAAATACAGCAATCGACATAAATCTTTTATGAGGCACTGAGGCCCGGCCTCCAATAACATTTTATCAGTGTGACACGTGAGCTACCGGAAGTAATTTTACGCACTCGACCTCCCACAGAATTCTCATTCATTCACAGTTTAGTCAACAGCTATTACCGCAAAGTGAAGCCATGTAATTCACTCAAAGACTAAGGGACCCTTGTGAGAAGGATCTGTGACCTTCCACTGACCTCCTCGGCCATAAAAGTTCTCTTTAGCTCCTCACCCAGCCTGATTTCAGGTCAGCAGAGGAAAGCACGGTGCCCAATAGCTAGCCCACTTGCTAACCGTTGCAAGGACCACCAGAGAAGGAGGCAAAGAGTTCCAGATCAGTGACATTGTAGGCATTCTGAAGAATCCCCCCAGAAGTGTCAAGATGTCTCTGGGAAACATGCAAAAGCCTTGCTAGTTTGCTGACACAAATTTCAACCAGTGGTCAGTGTAGTACGTATACTTACTCTTTTTTTCTTTCTCTTACAACTTTTATATGCTGAAACAAAAGTCTCAAATTCTGTTAAATTTATTAGGTCACACCCCCACATTATGAGTCTTCAGATAACAAGTATGAGAACACTTACCCCAAGTAATTTCAAACAACCAGATTGAGTTACACAGGATCAGCTCTGCTGAACGCAGAGCGTTGAAAGCTTGGAGGTGGGCAAGGCCTGCTGCTTAGATGCTGAGCCCTTCCTCATCTCAGCTGTGCTCACAGCCTCAGAGCTCGGAAGGCCTAATCCCTGGACATCGATCATTGCCACTCTGAATAGACAGCCAGGGACCAGCTGCTGGTGGGTGCAGTGTGGCTGAAGGACCCCTGTCGGGCTTCTACCACCAAGACTTGTAAGCAATATTCATACAGGCACAGGAGTTTCTGGAAAACAACCTTTCCTACCAAATTTAGTCAAGGCATTAGGAAAATATACCCTGCTAATATCCTAGCTTGTGGGTTCCTCGGTCCTTGAGTGGACTGACAGAATCCTAGAATTCCAGCCCAGGCATGGTGGCGGGTGCCTGCAGTCCCAGCTACTCAGGAGGCAGAGGCCAGAGAGTCACAGAAGCCCTGGGTATGCCACCAGTTGGCCCAACACAGTGAGATCCCACCTCAACGAAACAAAACCTGAATAATTTTAAACAGAAGCGTATTTCCGGGAAATGAGAAGGGGACCAGGACAGAGGCAGGGGAGCAAAGGGGGAATGAGCCATGGGCCAGCTGGCCACAGTGAAGGTGACCATCGGGCACTGCAAAGATGTACTAATAAAAATAAATTTTAAACAAGAACTTTAAGGTTGTGATGGAGTCAACCAATTATTTAGCCTAATATTCTTATTTTATGCACAAAAAATTTGTGGTGATTCTTCATACGGGTACCCAGACACAAGTGAAAGTATAGCTCAACATGTACACTGAGGCTTCTAAGATACCTAAAAATCTGTTTCTAAAGTCACAGGAACTGGATGCCTTTCACACACACAAACACCTCTTAGATAGTGGAGTACAACTTAACCCAAACTTGTCTTCAGAACCTCTAACTCAGGCAGAGGGGAAAGAAAGATGCCAAATCAACCAGACCCTAAGCATCTTTGAGGGGACCTTCCCTCAGCCCCCTTCACAGCGGCACAGTGCCACCACACAGCAAGTATTTCTGAATGCTTCTTTAATAGGTGGTTTGGCTTCATGTGTTGCATGGCTGGATGGATGAATGAATGAATGCTCAGAACACCAATGCGAGGGTGAAGGCAGATTAGAAACTAGCATCGCCTCCTGTTACAGATACCTGGAGTCGAGGTGTTTCTCGGCACTTGGATTCATAGCAGTTGTCTCTACAGTTTTCACATGACATCCTCACCAGAATAGGAGCCATCTTCGAGTTCCTATTCTTAATGCTCAGAGCATGCACGGGAAGCAGCCCAGAGCAGCGTGCCTGCAGGAGAGCCTGCCTAAGCCAGGGCTTCTCTACCCCACACCGCCATTTGCACGCTCCTCTTCTGTTTTCCACGTTAAGCTTCTCTTCCCACAACACGGTACAGTGATCTCTGCTGACCCTCACAGGTCCCTATGCACTTCTAGGCTTTCCCCAATTTTCCTAGTTCCAGTAAAGAGAGAGATTCTCTGAAATCTCACCATCCAGAAGATCCACGTAACAATACACGTCGTAAGTTTCCAGAGGAGAACGAAATCCGTAGGTCCTGACTCCTTCCTTCCCCATCATGTCCCCAAAACAACCTTCTCGGGGAACCCGGATTGGGTACCTGGGGACATGAAAGGATTATTAAGTGCCACTTCTTTCTCCTTCCCAAATGATCAACCCCAGTGCATGGAGCCCAGGGCTCTCACCTAACAGTCTGATCAGACAGCCAGCCAGCGTCACACTGCTCAAAACCATCTTCATAGGCAGCAAAGAGCTGCTCGGGGGTTGCTATGACAGCCCCGACGTCCACACAAGCCTTCTGTGCAGCCTCGAAGTTCAACGTGTACCTGCTGGTTGCTGCCCGGTAGTGAAACACGACCCCTGCAAAGACAATAGCAAACAATTAGAAGTGTATCGATTTCCCCTGGACTGGGCAAAACTTCTCCCTAGAGCAGCATACCAAGGCAACTGGTGATAGCAATGATATGGTCATGATCATTTTATTACACAAAAGTCGTGTTCCTTTGTGAAGCTCCCTAACCACCTTTCACCAATGCTCTACTGGAACATTTTCTAGCTGGGAGTCTTCTGTTATCATCCTCACAAGACTGAAGCCACTAAACCTCCAGTGTCAGATTGCTGTGCTGTTTACAAGCAGTACTTGGACTCCCTCAGACACCTTGAACATCGAAATCGAGCAGGTTTTGCTGAAAATACACCGGATTAGGGGAGCCACAAAACGCATACCTCCTACTTGAACATTTTAGGCAGGGCCAGCTCAAAGAAGAGCTTGAGCTAGTAAACCATCCCATGAAGTGCTTAGTAAGGCCACTTCCTCCAACACCAAACACCTGAGACTTTCAGAGCAGTGCTTCAGGGTGGAAGAGTCATAACCTGCACGGTACAGAAAAGGCTTTCTCCAACGCTGACTTGTCCCTGTCAATCTCTGAAAGCTTAATTTCCTGACCCAGAAGGTAGAAATAAAAATTACTACTTATTTGATTGATCTAAAGATTCAGTTAGGTAAAGGATAAAATGTTGGGTAGGCAACCAGGTATTACCCAAATGTTTATCATTTTTGTTGTACAGCTAACATGAATTAGGGTTCATGTTTCAGATGAAACATTTTTTAAGTCAAAGAAGGCCAGAAATGAAACTCTCCACCCTTCTGAGCAGGAGCCAAGTGTCCTGGATCTTGCCTCAAGATTCTACATGGCTACATTTTAGGAGCTGGTTAAACTAGCAGTTCTGAGCTGTGCTCCAAGGCCTAGGAGTTGTCCAACCAGTGACAGAAGAACAAGGCGGAGCTTCGGGACCTGGCTTCTCTTTCCTTTTGAGCCAAAGGGTTCTATTTCTAACTGTAGTAAGTATCATGACTTATTCTACCAGACATCAAAGTCAGTCTAATTAATGTGCCGCAGAAATCGCCAGAAAATGGCAATTAAGGCAACTGGGCTGTTTGGATGAGATTGTATTGAATCATATCACTTAAAAAAAAAAAAACTTCTGTTGTTATTGCTGTCATCTGGAGCGAATTCTCGTGTCTGAGATAACATGCTACTCTCCTCCTTTTTATTCTAAGAATTTCCAAGGACTTCAGCAGTCTGTCCCCCCAGCTTGACTTCCAGCTGTCAGGCTGTCTTCTGCACAGCCGTCCTCATTGTCTCTTTCTACCAAGACAGGTGGGGGCCAGGGGGTGCTGACAGTGTCTCAGAGATCATCACCTGCGGTCCCTGTCAACTGAAGAAGCCCTGCATGGCCACCAAGCATACGCGCTGGCAACTCACATCCATCTGCCCTTTTCTGACCTCCTAAGAGTTAAAATAATTACAAAGTGCCCATTTCTACCTCTGTAGATCTTCACGCTGCCAGGGAGTATGCGTGAGGCCATCTGGCCAGTAGGAGAGACAGCTCACACTGCTTGAAAGGCTCATGCAAGAGTCGGCTTGCTCTTCAATCAGCTGGGTATTGATCAAAGCTTCAAATACTCTCCTTGGTGATTAAAAAGCTCCCCTGGGCGCTGAAGACTATTATTAAGAGTCACGAGGGGGCATCTAGAGCAAGGTGGGTGACATCGCTCGGGCTCAGTATCTGCACTGGTTGGAATCATCTGAGGCCCCCATGCGGCTAAGGAGATTAAGTGGAGACTTTGCATTGTTTCAGAGGGGCAAGGGGCAATCTGACTGCTAATTCTTTAATGATGAAAATTTGTAGAATTGTCAAACTCCTTTGGAGACTTTTAAAAGAGAGAACTACAGAATATAGTGTTACAATCGTAGGTAACTAAAGGGGGTGCTGAAAAAGTTAGAAGAACCCCAGAAATGTAGTAGATCCTGGACAGCATAAAACTAGATAGAGGGAAACCGTAGTATTTGAACATAAAAAGATGCTCAGTAAATTGCTTTGCTGCATCTGAAATTCAGAGTATTTCCTTTTGGCTGAACAAGAAAGAGTTTCAATAAAATCCTTTGTATATATTTCAGAGAGGTAAATATTTTATAGTAAAATGGAAGGTTGTAAGAAAATCTGTTCCATCATGTCTGGGTTTAGAATTCTGCTTAATAACCTGCCAAGACATTCGGCTTCCAAGAGCTATGGCATTATGTCTGTGCCCAATTAAAGCAATTTTTCTTTGCTTTGTCTCCCAACTGAAATGCAAGTGACATAAACCACCACTGAAAAGGGGGAAACTGAAATGTCTCAGTGCAAGACTCAATGGGCAACAATTGTTGCATTAATCTTGGGATTTTTTAACTGTGCTTTTGCTTTGAGCTAACTTGAGTATGTGCTGGGCCCTGGATTTTTCAGGATACCACGGTATGCATCTTGGCATTTACCAAGGGTCTTATAAGTTGGTACAAGTTAAGGTGAAAT
>PVKN010018308.1:0-16900 GCA_004027915.1 Capromys pilorides
GGCTGCCGAGGCCGCTGCGCTCTTCCCATACTCTGCAGCCAGGTAATAGGCGAGAGGGCACCGGGCAGCAGCTGGATCCGGCTGAGCCTGCCTAGCTTTCCCACAAGCCCCACAGGGAGTGTTTGCATCAGCATGGGCACCTTTCTCCCACGGCCTCCAAGGCCCTGTCCACCCTGCAGAGCTCTGCCCATGGATGGTGGTGCGGAGAGGGCTCCTGCTGGGCCCAGGCACCAGCCCATCCAGGCATGTGGACAATGGCACAGATCCACCTGGACCGAGAGGCAGGGAAGGGCTCAAAGTGGGGGGATCCCAGAGATGAGACTCCCCACAATTTAACTGGAATGCATTTTATTTCTCAGAGGAAAAGGAGAAGGAAAAAATCCTGCCAGTTGGAACAGGCTAAGTCATGCTACAGAGATAAACATGCCTGCTGTCTGTGGCTCCCCTCTGAGCCTTGTCGTTCATCTGTGCTACAGTGCATCGGCCTTTGCAGAGTGCAAACGGCACGCAGCTTAGTGGCTCCAAATAAACACTGTGCAACAGTTCTCTGGATTCTGTGAATTGGTTGTCTCTTCATACTGGCCTGGGCTGGTTCAGTGTGTGTTGGGGAGTAGGGAGGGATAGGGGGCTGTGGGGAGGTGTGGAGCTGCAGGATGCCAGCTGCAGGCAAGCAGGGGCTTGTGTGCATGGTAGTGGAAGTGTCCCCAGCCACCAAAAAGTGTTCCCAGCTTGTTTGCATGGCCAGCTCCAGCGTGCAAGTACAGTATTTTGCATTGCGTGCTTATGTCACCCTTTCTGATGTCCCTGCGGCCATAAGTCATGCGGCTGAGAAGAGTTCAGGAGTGTGGGAGTGGGTCTGGCCTCTTGAAGGAAAGGGTGGCAAAGCCACTTTGCAGTGGGAACACAAACGGGAGGAACAGAGGCAGCTGTCTTTTCAACCTTTTCCCTAGACCCCTACTGTGAGGAGGAGTCTTCAGGCCCCCCTCAAGGAGCAACCCATGAGTTCCTGTCTAGTGGCACTTGTAGGGATCCATTGGTCTTACTGGGAACGGTTCTAGCCCAGGGAGACATGGTGGTTGGAATGAGAAAGAGAGACAAGAAGATGAAAAAGCTGGGCTAGGTCTGGGCCAGTCTGCCTGATGGGCAAGACTAACTCAACACACACACAAAACGATCTTTTATTTATACTTTTGCAAAGTTTGCATCACATGACACAAGGCTGCCCAGCGACCAACAGCTGGCCTGAACCAGACAGGATGTTTTTCTCAATGGTATGTTTTTCTCAGTACTGGGGTAGCTTGTTTGCTTTAGATATTGAGGCCCAATCCCACCTACACACACTTGATCAATTTCTTGGCTTCCTACGGCTCCCAAGCAGTAACTGAAGAAAACGGCATGCCTGCGCGAACCAGGGAGTGGGATCCTATCATGCGCTTGCTTAGAAAGGGAACCATGAGCAAACCCTTGGAGGGCAGTGCTAGGGACTGGGGCCGTTCCTGGAGCACCTACTGTGTGCTAGGCAGTTAACAAGTGTTAGCACAGGCTCGTGGCAGGAGCAAGGTTGAAGCAGGGATTATGATCTTCATTTTGCAGCTCATGGGGTTGAGGAGCCCAGGCACGGTTACCCCGTGAAGAGGCTGAGTCAGGACTGGGACCCAAGTAGCTGGGCTGCAGAGGTGGCGTCTTCTGGAATGTCCCCTGCTTTTCCAGAGAGGGAAAAAAGGGAGCCTCCACAGGAGACCCAGGCTTCCAGTGAGGTGCTGGTGGACAGAGGAAAATGATCCTGATATTGTTTGTTCACTTAGCCATTCCTTCATCTGGTCAGAATTACTGAAATGCCACCATGGATAAGAAGAACAGCGAATGAGGGTGACTCACTTCCTTCTCTGGGTTTACTTTCTACCTCAGCTCCCAGAGGCCAAGATGCCCTGAGGTTCACTTTGGGTCCTGTATTCACAGGGGTTCCCTGAGGATCAGAGCAGCTAGGGTCCCCTGTGCCAGCATTTGGGCTCCTGGGGAAGCTTGGTGAACTGGGAGCCTGTGGTGACCCTTGTAGGAGCCACGTCAGGGCTGGCCTCAGAGTGACATCTCCTGCACAGTGGGCAGAACCTCTTCCAGGTGCCTCCCGCATCTAGAAAGATCGAGGGGCCCAGGAATTGCTTCTTGAGTGCACGAGACCCTAGGAGGCTGTGATCTCTTTCACTTTAGATGGCATCCAGAGAATTTTGGGGCCAAGTCACCCAGCCTTCTCCCTCTGCTCCTACCTTGTTTCAAAGTCCAAGCTCTGGCTGTTCTGCATCTTCGTGTGGCCAGTTCAGGCCACAACCTTTTCTGATTACTCAGCCACTTCACCCAAGAGCTCACCCAGAAGCCATCAGCCACATGGAGCCAGCACAAGCCTAGGTGCCCTGTCCTGGGTGTCAGGACACCCAGCTGATGGCCAGGCTGCCGTGTGAAAGCCCATGTTGTGGACCCGGAGCAGCTGGGCCTGGCTCTGCCTGTCAGTTAGGGAAGCCAGAGCCTCCCAGCACTCTGGTTCCAAGCAAGAACAACTATTTATAAAGATGAGGTTTGCCAGGGAGCAAGGGGAGCCTGGGACATCTGCTTCCTCCGTGGGGACAGCCAGAGCTCACCACAGGCCACCCAGCCTCAGCGTCCTGGGTGGGGGGACCCCAGGTCCCAGCCCCACTGGCATCCCCACCCTGCCCTGCACCCTGAAGCAGATACTCTCCGGGTTGGGGCTCCCTGGTTAGCTTCCTACCAAGGCCAGCTTCCACAGAGGGCAGGAGGCCTCCCTGAGGGGAAGCTGCGCTCTCCTCTGGTCTAGGTTGGCCCTGCTGTCTCTTCCAGAGCTGCTCCCTGGCCACCCGCACCTCCTTCCCTCACACAGTGGGAGCGTCTTGGGCAGAGACCATGAATGGCCCCACAGAGTAGGTGCACACAGCTGCAATGCAGCCTAGGACACCTTGGAACCTCTGGAGGAGAGATCTGGGTTCAAATCACATAATTATAATACATAGTAAGTATACTCCACAATACTACTACATAATAATTGTATTTTGGCTGGTCAGAGACTCAGTCCTCAGGGCTAGGTAGTTTTACTTCTGCTGCTATAAAGTGAGGTGATTTTAGGCACTTATTTCTCCTCTACCTCTTTTTGTTGGCAGGGTCTCACTATGTAGTTCAGGCTGGCTTTGAACCCATTGTGTAGCCCAGGCTGTTTTTGAACTTATGGTGATCCTCCTGCCTCAGCCTCCTAAGTGCTGAGGTTATAGGCATGTGCCGCTATGTCTAGTTTAGTTTCCTCTTCTTTCAGCCTTGGTTGCATCACCTACATGGTAGGTATAAGAGTGACAATGACATCGGGTCCTCTTCCCTTGGTTTTGTCATGAAGTCCAGACATGGCGCTCAGGGGAAGTACATTCAGTATTTGCACCCATGACAGCCACACCATGTTGACCAGGGAAGGGATGGGCCCATGGAAAGGGTGCGAGGGGGAGAGAACCTCAACACACAGACCTCAAAGTGAGCTCCACAAGTGGGGAGCTTCACTTGTCCACACTTACAAGGGCTGCCCCACATGGGAGCAGATCAGGTCCCCCATCGGAGTGTCTTCTCATCTGTCAAATGAAGATCACAATGCCTCTTTCAGGAAAGGTTATGTGGACCTTTCCTGACCACTCTGGAGACAGAGAGAGAGAGAGGCTAGGAGGCCATCGAGGGGTGCCCTCCTAGGCATAAAAAAAAGGCGGGGTACATTATTAGTAGCTGCTATCTGTGGAGCACCTGCTGGGGAATGTATTACTTTATTTCTACCACAACGGCCAATCTGATCGGGAGAATACTGTTTTATAGGTACAGAGCTGGCCAGGACTTTGCCTTGTCCCCTTGATGGGCTCTAAGCAGTGCACATCGGTCCAACTGAGGTGCTGGTGGTGGTCTTTGAAGATGGCAGGTCGTGTTTCCCTGGAACACCCACCCGCCGCTCTGTAGAGGGAGCTGGGTCGAGATGTGATGAGGAGCCAGTGCTCCACACCGCTGGCTGGGCTCGAGTCTCCAGAGAGGCTGCGACTTCCTGGGGCTTGAAAGGTGACATAGCAGAGCGGAAGCCCGAGCCACCGTGGAACATTAGATGCCATCTCAGTTGTGTAATGCAGGGTGCTCCCTCTGCATCTCCTCCTCTCTGTGTAGGATAGAGACTGACGTGGCCTCCTACCCAGCCCCGCCCACAGCACTCACCCGTGTCCTGCCGCTCTTGGTCACTTGTCCTCAAGCCACTCCCTCCTTCATGAGTGAATAAATCCTGGGTTCCGCCCTGGCTCAGGGCCTTTGTTCCGGAGAGACACCCATCACCATGGCTGGACTTAGGGCCCTATGGCTTCCCATGGTTACAAATAGGCCTGAGTGTTTTTATTCCTGCCCTGGGTTGCACTGGAAGTGGTAGATTGGAGTTAACTTGATGGGATTCCAAGAATTTATCCATGGGATTACAACTATAAGCTTCCCAGACTGAAATGAGGATTAGGGAGGCGAAAACAACCTCAGGGGGGCACCTGACAGAGGCTGGGCCACCTTGTAGGTCTGTGGGCGGCTCCCCAGGCAAAGGCCACTGAGGTCCCTCTGGATGGACCCTGAAGAGGACTGACCCAGAGGCAGTGGGCTTCCACGGGCTGGCAGCTATGGGTAGAACTGCATTTCCAACCATGACCCATCTGAGTCCTAACCCAGATCTGGCAGCAAGTGGGTGTTTGCAGAAAGGATCTTTTAGATGTCATTGAGTGAAGGATCAAGATGAGATGGTCCTGAATTTAGGGTGGGACTGAAGTCTAATGCCTGATGCCTGTATATCACAGAAGAAATTCTGTGGTTCCAGCGATTAGATTCACAGGGAGTGTTGTTGGTGAGAAAAACTGGCTCCAGGAATCCTCGGAGGATTACAATGAAAGAGGCACACCCAAGGGACATGATCTGAGAGCGCCGTCCCTCTGCAGGAGGATGGGGAGAGAGGAGACGCTCCCACTGCTGGAGACTGGGAACACCGGATGACACAGGCCTTCTGAGCCTGGGCCAGAGAAATTCCTCCAGGCCTCCACTGTCTGGCGCATGTGAATGCCAGATCCTGTGTAGAGACAGGACTGGGCCGCGGCACTGGTCCTTGAGTCCCTCAGATGAGTAGTGTCATCGGGCCACGCCAGGTCAGTAGCTAGGGTTTGTGCCTGGATGTCCCCAAAAGCTTCAGGCAGTCATGTGGGGTGAGCTTTTCAGAAGCAGCTGAATCCAGAGTTTGTGGTTGATTTCCGGTCCGGTGCTAGGATGAAGGGAGTGAGGGCTCCAGCTGCCCTAGGGTGGGTAGCCTGCATACAACAGAAGGGACCAAAGGAGCCTGGCCCCCTCTCTGTCTCTCTCTTGCTGTCTTGCACTGTCAGCCCTGCCATCATGTTCTCCTGGCCTTGGAGGCAGCTGATTATGGACCAAAACCTTTACAAAGCATGAGATGAATAAACCTCGTCCCTTTGACTTTGGGCAGTGAGTATTTTGTCTTGGCAACAGGAACAGTGACTAAGAAAGTTAGCCTGGAGAGATGGAGGAGTATGGAGGGAATGGCAGGACCTAGTGCGGGGGAAGGGGAGACGCACGCCGTGACCCCACAGGAGGCGAGGCTGGGGGTGGCGAAGTGGCAAGTTGGGCACCCACGCTGCCTGGGCAGCTGCAGCGTTGTCCTCCTACTGCTCCTGGTGGCATCCACTCATGGTCTTGCAGGGTGGAGATTGCTGAGTCCATGTGACAGGGCAGAAAGGAACCTCGACAAAGCGAAGGGCGTCTCCTGGGGGACAGCGTGATGTGGAGGACTGACCTCCAGGGCACAGGTAACAGGGAGCCTCTGGTGGCCTCTGAATGATGCCTGTCTCAGTGAAAGGGAGGCTGCACAGATTCACCAGCTGAGGGGGCACTGAGGGCGACATGTCAGTGCAGAACAATAGACACCACTGACTGAAGGCTCTGGGGTGTCCTGGCTACCTGAGCATCTCTTTCTTTAAGAAGTGGCATCCAGAAAATCTACCTTCCCTAAGGCGGCCCTATCCATTAGCGATCTCTGGCTCGGGGCTAATACCCTAGGCTTCCCAATCCCTTTCAGCTTTCAGTGGAAAGAAATACTGGCACACGACTTGACTGCAGGGTATGCCAGCTAGAACATGGCAGGGAATGGCAT
The DNA here is from genome assembly GCA_004027915.1 of Capromys pilorides. NCBI lineage: Eukaryota > Metazoa > Chordata > Mammalia > Rodentia > Capromyidae > Capromys > Capromys pilorides. The sequence goes on from PVKN010018308.1 coordinate 6,212, forward strand.
TCTGGGCAGAGGAAACAGCAAGGCGGGGGCTCAGAGTCGAGGCGGGACCTGGCTGCTGAGAGCCTGGCTGTGTCTGCTAGCCGGGCCTCTCCTGGGTCTGCAGCTGTGTGCTCCCCAACCCCTTGTGCACTCAGCGGCTACTCGTGGATGGGGCTTGCGTCCATTTCTGTGGGAGGTAAGTTGAGGCAGAAAGGCCGTCTTCATCAAAGAATGAGGTGGGGGGGACATGGAAGCCCAGTCCCCAAGCTTGCGTGGTGCTGGGGCTGACCAGGAACAGGCAGGGAGAGGTGTGTTTGGCCGCTGTCACAATTGTTTTTGCTTCCAAACTGAAATTAGAGCTCATTCAACTCCAGGTGCTGGAAATGCCCATATTCATTACTTCCTGGGGTTTTGTCCACGGTCCTGTTCTAGATTCAATTAAAGCAATTTAAAGTAATTAATTCAATTTGTTATTTGATTAATAAAGGTAGAAATTCGGTTAAGGTGCCAGGAGGGAGGAAGCCATGTGGCTGGCGGAGGACGCGGGACAACTCGCTTCATCTGCGCCCCAAATCCACCTGCTAGGGGCTTCCTGGAGCCCTCTGAGTCCAAGCCGGCTCAGGAGCCAGGGCCTGGGTCAGGGACTTGTGTTCAAGACAGAGTGAGGGGTGGAGGCCCCGGAGCAGGGTGGCGCACCGTGGGGACAGGACACGGGCCACACGAACAGCAGACAGAGATGGGGGCCAGAGCGGGAGGGGGCGGTCTGGGATTAGCCAGGTCGGGAGGGGCGGCGCATGCGCAGAGGCTGGGCAGGAAGCAGCTGGAAGTCACAGACTTCAGGGCAGGGTGGGCTGGAGGGAGGCAGAGTACAGGAGCAGGTGTCGTGGGACAAGGCAGGAGAGCAGTCCAGACAGGGCTGGAAATGATTACGGGACCGGCAGCTGCAGCTGGTCAGGGTTAAGATCGCAGGACCTCTGTGTCTAAGTTTCACTTCGCAAAGCCCAGGTCGGTCAACGTGACAATCAACAACCAAAAAATATGTGCATGGTAAAGAGCATCGGAACCAGAGTCAAAAGAGAATCGAAGAGCTAGGAACTCCCCAGGTACAGGTTAATCCCTTGGTATATAAAGAGCCCCTTTTAATCAACAAGAGAAAAAAAACTCAGAAGGGTGGGAAAAAGTAAGGAATGGACAAACGGTTGGAAGTGAGCTATAAATGTCTCTTAAACATATGTAAAGTCGCTCATTTTCTTCCAGAACGAGGGAATGCAAATTGAAAGTAGGCAGAGATGCCTTTTTTACCCATCAGATTGAATGAACTTCAAAAATAGGATGGCAGGCTGCGTGGAAATTGGCGTGGAGCAAGGGGTGCTGAAATTTTGCTGTTACTACCTCAGCGGAGGGCAATTTGGTTTTTTCTGGTGTCAAAATTATGACTACATGGATTTGCTTGAGACTCAACTCCTACGAATTTGCCCCACAGGTAGTAGGATGCCTACTTGTGATAGCTTGGAAGGAACTACCCGAAGAGCCCACCCATAGGAAGCTGGCAAATAACTGGTGTACCTGAACAGTGGAATACCACGCAGCTGGGAAAAAGAAAGAAGCTACTGCCCACACATTATGGAGAGCTCACCGCCCCAGGCTGCTGGGAGGGAAGAAAGCGCCATGCAGGACAGCGTGTATGAGATGTTATTAAGTCGCTCAGTACAGGTGTGTTTACACCAGTGCAGGTGTGTTTTTGCTTATGAAAGTATAGACAGTCCTTGAACTAGATCAGTTGGGTCTGGGTACCGTGACTGCCTCTAGCTCCCTGGGAGATGGGAAAGAAGGGACTTGCTTTTTAGCCCTTTGAATTTCATCCCAAGGAGATTACTACTCAAAAGAGTAACTCAGGGATATAACTCAGTGGTAGAGAATACACTTGTGAGAGGTCCTGGGTTCAATCCCAGTGTCCCAAAAAAGAATATATAAAATTATGGTTTCCAAAGCAACCTAGGTGGGCATCACCACATAGGGACACACAAACGTCAGAAGCACAGGGAAGAGCCAGGGTCAACGTGTCTTAGATATTTTCTTGTCGCTGAGACAAAATACCTGTCACTGCCAGTCTAAGGGAACAGTTTTATTTTGCTCATCACGTTTCCCAATCATAGCTGGCTGGCTCTGGGGCAGGGTGGCTTGGCACAGAGGTCTGGGGGAGGAGAGCTGCTCATAGCGCCTCGGCCAGAGAGAAGGGAGAAGGGAAGCAGGGAGCGAGACTCCGCCAGGCCTTGCCCCCAGAGAGCCATCTCTCCGACGAGGCCCCGCCTCCCAGCTGCCAGTCAGGGAGCCTGCGCAAATGAATCAATCACCGGACTCAGCGTGGGAGGCTTTGGGGCGACTTTATTGACATAGAGCGCCTGTCACACAGGTGATGATCTGGTCCCAGCGAGGACAGGGCCTCATCACGCGAGCCTGCGTTTGCCGTCTCATTCCCGCCTTGGGCATTGATCTCCACTTTGACATGGAGGCTCAGCACAGGACTGGATCGGCCCCACCGTGATCCCTGCGCCTCATCTGCGGTCCCTGAGGACGTGGCTGGAGGATGTTCTGGATGTGGGTCGCCACGTCTTTCCTAGGAACAGCCGTGCCCCCCCACCCCCCGCAGCTTGGAGCGGGGTGCTGAGGGGGCATCTTGTGGGCTGGCCTGGGCTGGCCTGGGCTGCCTGGACTCTGGGAAAGGTGTGATGAGTGAGAGCTGGTTCCCTCTTTGGGAGAGGGTGGTGGAAACCTCTGCAGAAGGGCCTTGAGCCGAGTGACTCCTGGGCACCATGCCATGGGGAGCAGGGGTCCCAGCAGGCTCTGGGGGAAAGGGGCTGGGGCTGCCAGGACACCCTACAGGGCCAAACATGTCTATGACTGTGTTCTGGGAGCTCTGGCCATTTCTAGAACATGAGATAATTTACTCTTCTTCTGATGGCTGGGAGGCAGTTCCCTTGGGGATGTGGAGACCACTGACGACCCCCTGTGGGGACAAGGGCGCTGCTGTGATGCTGTAAGCTCAGACATCTCCCTGTAAGCTCCTTCTGGGATGGATTCTTCTGGCACAGATGCCAGATGCCAGATAGGGCCTCCTGGGGCCACCCAGACTCTCCCGGGATCATAGCGTCACTCCACACCTATAAGGGAGCAGGAATGGAGGATCCGCTTCACCTCCACCCAGTGGCAGCCACACAGTGTGTGTGTGTAGGGGGGGGGCGGGGAGCAAAAGCAGGGCACACTTTGGCTAATGGTGGAGTAGAGGGACTCAAGCCCGAGACTTGGCTTGGGGCTCAGCCCCTCGCTCGCCAGCTGGTAGGATCCTGGCCTCGCTCCTGGCCCTCATTTCCCTCTCTGTGAAATCAAGGTCCGTGGGGCAGGTTGGGCCCTGAGGAGTCCTTCCAGATCTCGAGAGCAGCATTCACAGGTTTTCATCCAGGGCCATGGGTTCCCCTCGTCTTCAGTCTACACAGCCCTTGTGGCTGACCGGAAGCTCTCACTTCAGTGTCATAGCAACAAAGGAGATCCCGGATGATCGCTCCCAGCTTCCAGATGAGGGACCAACACTCTGAGAAACTGAGGAACTTACCTATGTAGTGCCGAGGGGCTGTGGGATTCCAGATACAGGCCTCTCGGGCCATTTTTTGGCCTCATGCTCAGCTGTCTTTCTGCCTTGGAATGTGGGGGTGGGACAGAGCCACCTCATCAAGCTCTGTCTTGGAGGGGGGGACCTCATCCTTACATGCTGTCGGGGCTCAGACTCTACGGACACCCCGCAGCTGAGGGGGAGACAGATGGTCCCCAATGCAAAGCAGTGTGACGTTGTGATCTTTCCACTTTGCTGCTGTGTGAAAGCCACCCCTAGGGCCCCTCTGCATCTTGCCTGTGCTGCAGTATTCGAGGTGTTCGTGAGAGTCCATGCTTTGTTCTAAAACAGGCTCACAGTAGACCCCAGCCAAAGCCCCTTCAAGGTAGGCAGGGCTATGCAGTGGGGTCGGTAGAGCTGCACTCAGGGAAGTTGCTTCGGCACTGGTGATGGGACCCAGACTGAACGCACTTTAAACCTTATAGTGTTTTCAGCGTGCAGTGGGCTTGTTAGGACAGAATACCTTGAAGTTGAGGGGTACCTGTGTATGTACCCCTACTGGACCACCTCCAAGACCATCCTTGCCCCCTCTGGAGGTCATGGCAGTCTCAAACCTGCTGTGCAGCCTGGAACCTGGCCAGACCCACCCCTGTCTTCCTTTCCCAGCCCAGGCTTTGGGGGAAAAGGCCCAGGTCTGTCTAGGAAGCCATTTCTCTGGATCCACAGCTGGTCTGCTTCCTGCTGGGACCTCAGCTGCTGTCCTGCCCCGTCACCTGCTGTGTGTAAGGCAACCGCCAGCTCCTACTGGGCAGTGACAGGCAGTGACACAGGTGGATAGGTTGAGGTCAGCAGTCCTGGGAGCTGCCTGCTCTGTCTGAGAACCTGGAGGTGGGAGGTGAAGATTAGGAGGCCTGCAGGGACCACAGAGGACAGGGACAACATGTTGTTTCCTAGATAGAAGCCAGGCACTTCTGGTGGAGGCCTCAATGGAGCAGCGGAGCAGCACGAGCGAGGGGCTGCGGGAACTGAGCTGGCTCCCGCAGGCCGTGTGGCCTTAGCTGGGTGTATCTCAGCAGCGTCAGATTTTGGCCCTGATGGCTTCATGGCTCCTGGGGGCCATGATGAAGAGAGTGGCCCTTGTGAGCTTGGCCGTGGCTTCACCAAGTGTTGGGGGCTTTTGCTCCTGGTCACCGCTGAAGGCTGCAAACATTCACGTAGCTCACGCTGTCCAGGCCTGGGCAAGGCTTGGGCAGTCTCGCCTGGGCTCGCGCAGGCATCTGCCATCCACTGGTGGCTTTCTTTGGGACTGGATGGCTAATTTGGCTCCTGTGGTTTGACTGGGAGTGCGGGGTCCCCTCCATGTGGTGTCTGAACCTCAGTGAGTGAGCGGCCCAGTTTGGAGCCACTCCTGTCTCTGTAAGCAGAGCGCGTCACATGGCAGCACCAGAACCGGGGAAGCGGGGCTTTCCCCAAAGACTTACATCAGCGATTTGGGGGCCCTTGCTGCTACAACCTTGATCCTATCCTCTCTGGGCCTCAGTTTCCTTGTTTGCAAAAGGGAGCACCATCTTATACTTCCGCAAGGGCTTGCTGACAAGATTGTACTGACGCAGGCAAAGGTCTTTAGGAGACGTCACCGGGATCTGCCCCAGGGAAGAGTGAGCGACACCTCAGAGGGTGCTGTTGACGGCATTGTCATCGGCAGAGGACTCAGAGAGGCAAGAAAATATCCCCACACTGCAGCCTCTGAGGTGGGGCCCCAGGAGAGGCTGTGCCAGGGAAAGTCAGTCCCCCAGAGGGCCCTGCAGAGGGGAGGGGGCCCTGCAGCCATGACAGAACATGGGCAGCCAAGGCCCCAAACTCCTCCTGTCTGTATAGCTCCCTGGCATGTCGAGGTGACCCTGTGACTTGTGCTCAAGGTTATGTTATACCCCCATGCCCACCCTGGTAGGGATGTGAGTGGCTTCCACACACCTGCTGAGGGCAGTGCAGGGGTTTCCAGTCCTGGGCATGGAGTCTGGCATTGGGCGGTGGGGTGGGGGGGTGTCTGTGATGTCACCCACAGCCAAGCAGAGTGCCCCTGGTAGCCGTTATGACCCTGGGCACTGCCAGAGGGACTGTGATCTTAGCGAGCCTGTGCAAACTGTCCCTAGGGATGGGTGGGGACTTTGTTAGACTAGACAGCTTGAAAAGAGGGCTCACATCATTGCCTTCGTCGGCCCAAGCTTGGCGACAGGTTCTGTCCCCTCATTTCTCTGGCTTTGGGGATCTGTTAAGGCTTGGAGCAAAAATGCACCCGAAGTCTCTAATTTGAAGGTAGGGTCTGGGGGCCCTGGGACCATGGCCTGGACGCATTCCCACCCTGGTTCCTTTCCTCCCTCTGTTCTTCCTGGACGCCATGGGGCCAGCAGCTGTGCTCGGGAAGGCCATTCCGCTGTGCCCTTTCCGTCTGGGAGCTGGCAGGTTGGGGCCAAGTCCACTAGAAACTGGGCCAAACGCATCTCTCCTCCTTAAGCGGAGGGTGTGGGGTCTTTCCTCCTGATGGAGACCGGGGAGTACCCCCTGCCCAGGGAGGGTCATTTCCTCCTCTCCTGCTCATCTTCTTCCTCCCCACGTGCGAGCTCCGCTGTCTGCAACACCGGAGGTGAGACAGCACGCCCAGTCAGATGCAGGTCCTGCCCTCAGGGAATTTATGGTCTGAGGGAGACAGAGATTAATTGATCATAAGAATAAATGTAAAATTATATGGCCAGATGGTTTGCTTTGTGAAATATTAACCTTCCTTCTTTCCCTGGTCTCTCCTCTTCCTTTGTAGGGCAGCTGGATGCTAGAACATTCACTGTCATGAGGGAAGGATGACCCTGTGGGAACCAGATGTCCCGTTGGTTTTTGGGGTGTCAAAACTGAAGTGTGGGCATATGTGTGTGCGTGCATGTGTGTGTGTGTGGTGGGGTAGAGGGTGGGAAACTTTAGGTGAAAAGCCACAGGTTTGGAGGCCACGGGATGAGTCAAGTTTCCAGAGCAGATAAAGTACATGGTAGGCTGGGGAGGGCAGGGTGCTGAGTAGGCCTGCGGGGGCTTCAGGTGTGGGCTGTGTGTTGGCTCCGGATTCCCTCTGCCCTTTCTGGAGAATTTGGATGGTCTGGAGCAGGTGGACCCTGGGGAGCAGAAGGAGGACCCTGCAGAAGGTCACAGAGTGGAGGTCACTACCCTCCAGAGCCTCAAGGCGGTGCTGAGTTGCTGGGGTGCAGGCCAGCTCTCCCACTGCTGGCCCAAGCTTGCCTGAAGCACCATGGGAGAAAGCACCCGGATCTGCCAGGCCCCTCTGCTTTGGTCCATCTCTAGGCTGCCAAGCGGGCTGCACACCTCTTGTTCTGGAGAAGAAAACGCACCCTTGTGTCAGAAGCAGATTAGTCACCCTGGCTCCACTGCCTGGCAGCACCTAGAGTGTTTCCTGTAACCTGACGCAGGGACACTGCTGTCCTTGCCCCCTCCTCTCCATGCTCATCCCTGGAAACCCCAAGGCCCTTCTACAGGGAGCCAGGGACTCCCAGGAGGGGAGGGGGATGGCCGAACCTTGAGGTCCACCTTCGGCCCCAGGGGCTCCCTCTGAGCCCAGAGCCACTGCAGGTGCTGGACCCGCCTCTGGGGCCTGCGTTTCAGACTGAGAGAGTAGGCGTCAGAGCAAGGGTGGGCCTGGCTACATCCCTCAACTGGCAATGTGAAGTGAGAGAAGTCTCCCCATCCCGGAGCCTGGCTGCTCATTAATAAAACAGGGGCAACATCAGCATCAATCTGAATGACCTGGTCTTGTGACCGTGAGAGCTGATTTACTGAGCACTGACTGTATCAAGAGGTGGCTCGATGATCTCATTTGCCATGGTCGCAGACTGGTGACATGGGTACTCTTCTTATCCTTGTGATACAAGAGAGGAAACTGAGGCACAGGTCGCTCCGGGAAGCTGCTCAAGGTTGTAGTATTATACCAGGCAAGGCTGGAATTCAAAGGTGGGCCGCCACATTCTGAGTCTCCATTTCCTTTCCTTGTCCTTTGCTTGCAAGGTGTCCCCTGAGGAGGTGCTGAAAGGGTCCCTGAGGTCTTCCGTTCTAATGGCCTGTGCAGAGCAGGACTCGGAGTTCAGAGAGGAGACTGCATGTGCTACAGATCTCTAGTGGTCTAGAAACCAGCCCGATGCATGGGAAATGTCAAACCACACGTGGCTCTGGACAAGTACATTTGAATCCCCGGAAAGGGCTTCTGAGAATGTCACCGCTTGCCAAAACGAGATTCTCTGATTCTGAAAAGTGCAGGTCCTGAGAATGGGGGAGGGGACTATGCTGGGGCCTCTGAGGCCACTTGTGCTGTCCAGGGCAAAAGGAACAAAACAAGCAACAGGGCCACCAGCTGCGTGGACTAGAGTCCCGGCTCAGACCTGGGGGGACCTGGCTCTGAGGAAACGATGTGTACTGACAGGTCAGCTTGCCTGGTGCTCGGGCAAAAGAGCCAGCAGCCGTAGTGTAAAGGAGGAGAGGCCGATTTGGCTCTTGGCTTCAGAGGGTTCCACCCACAGCCAGCTTGCTCCAAGGCAGAGCAGCATGGTCGAGGGGTGCAGAGCTGCTTAGCTCTCGGTGGCCAGGAACCAGCAAGGGCAGCGCCAGCGAGCCACGGCCCGGGGCCAGACACAGACCCCAGGGCGCTCCTCCGTGACCCCCCTGGATGCCCAGAGGCTTGCTTCGCCAATCCCCTAGGTGGCTCCCAAGCCGACTCGGTTGTCAGTCTCCTTTAATGATTGCATGCTGGGGTATGCAGCACAGGTGTCCTCCGCCCTCCGGTGTCCTGGAGGGAAGCACCTAATGCAGCCTAGAGGCCTAACAGCAAGGGACTGGTTCAGTGGACCACTGTAGGTTGGCTGGACTCTAGGACACGGGACAACTATTCAAGAGTGATGCTCTAATAAAGGTGTCCACGGCATGGGAATGTGGCCCAGCCTAAAGGTAAGAGCAAAAGAGATTGCAACCCAAGGCTTACCATCTGATCCTAATTTTGTAAATAAGAACATGTTAAAAATAGTGTATAAATATAGTATGGTTTATTTCAGCTTTATTCGTGTTTTCTTTTGGTCCCCAAGTTTTTGGAACCTAAGCAGGTCTGATGGTCTGATCACCTCTACAATCTGCCATTAATATGGAAAGTGGGCACCTAGGCTTTCTGTCCCTGAGGGGCTTGAGAGCTGACTGGCCATGTGCTGGGGAGACAGCGATGTCACTGAACGTCACATCTCAGGGGTGACATCTGGGAGCTGGTGTCCACTGCCCTCCCAGGGCCCTCATAACCCTTAGCTGGTCTCAGGAATGTGTCCCAGCCTAGGGCCTGAGCCCAGCCCCGGCCTCTGTGCTAGGTGTGTGGGGAGAGCAGGAAAAGCAGCACTGTCTATGACCCCTGGGTGCTGTCTTTGGTGCGCACTGGTAGTCCGACTCACCCATCAATCTGCCTGCCTATGTGTCTGTCCATCTATCCACTCACCCACCCATCCATCCATCCATCCATCCACCCACCCACCCATCCATCCATCCGCCCACCCACCTACCCATCCATCCATCTATCCATCCATCCATCCATCCATCCATCCATCCACCCATCCATCCATCCACCCATCCATCCATCCATCCATCCATCCATCCATCCATCCATCCACCCACCCACCCATCCATCCATCCATCCATCCATCCATCCATCCATCCATCCACCCACCCACCCATCCATCCATCCATCCATCCATCCATCCATCCATCCATCCATCCATCCAACCACACCGTGGTCAATGGAGTAACAACACTGTGTCCTTGTGGAGCTTACATTATGACAGGTGAGTGATTGGATAAATATAACGACCAGAGTTGAAAAGATCCATGAGGCTAAATGTTATGGCAGCAAGCTGAAAGGGCTGAGGAGAACTCTCAGGATGGGCTCTAAGGGAGAGGCCTCCGGAGAGGGTGTGGAGCAGCTGGCTGAGTGCCAGGAGGCACCAGCCATATAGGCCCTGGGGCCAGGCAGAGGCAGGTCAAGGACGGCAGGTGCAAAGGCCCTGGCGCAGGTGTGTGTGGTGGGTGATGGCTGAGGACTGGCAGGTGGAGGTCAGGAAGAGATGGAGAGGGGGACACAGGACTGGAGGAAGGCTGCAGGTTGAGGCTGTTAATTCACTGAGGAGTACGGTGGCCCCAGTTGTCTTCCAGAACCCCCAAATCTGAACTTCAGAGGCTTTGGGGGATACCCTATGTCTAAACCATAGCAAGTGCAGCCCCAGCATCTTAGCAGGATGACCCTGGCTGGCTGGGGCAGTCACGGTTGCCAGAACACAAGGTCACCTGGTGGGGCCAAGAAGCAGCAACTTGGTGTATTTTAAATTAGAGCTGAGTGCTCCAGGACCCCCACCCTGAAGCTGTCTCCCAGCAATCTGTCCCAGTGGGCTGGGAGGCTGGGAGCCCGGCTGCCTCCCTAGGTAGAGGACGGAGCAGGAGCCAGCGATGGGTGGGCAAGTTCGGGCCCTCGGCCAGGGCTGCAGCCAGGAGTCCTGCGTCCACTTTTCTTTCCCATCGGCTGCCAACAAGACCCTGTTCGCGGAAGGACAACACAGCAGGGGGCAGGGCAGGATCGGTCCCACCAATCTTACGCAGGGAGCATTTTCTACCTGGGAACAGCTGTGAGAGAGCGTCCACTTGAGCAGAGGGGTGGGACATCAGCCAGGGACAAAGGAAGGCCAGCGGTCGGCTGCTGGTGACTGTCATGCGGGAGAAGGCAGGGACATGGGTTGGTGTCCCTCCCGTAAACTCCATCCCTCCTGTCTGTTCTCCGTTCCTTACAGCGTGGTGCCTTCCTAAGAGCCTCTGAATCAACTGACTGCTTTACAGTTGCTCTGCCACCCTCCTGCTGGGCAGGGAGCCCCGAGAGGGCAGGGCCCCGAGTCTCCCCAATGCCCTCCTTGCATGGCAGCTGCTCCAGGGCAGCTTCTGAATAAATGATGCTCAGGAAGGGAGGGCAGCCCCATCTAGCAAGCCGGCCAGGGGTGTGGGTGGCGGGGACACAGCCATGGGGCCCGCCAGGC
>PVKN010018309.1:0-16897 GCA_004027915.1 Capromys pilorides
TACAGCAGCAAACTTGCTACTACTGAGAGCTCCGGGTAAAAATATGTATGAGTGTTTCCAGTAAAGCGATCCATGCACACCCATGTTTGTAGCAGCACAAGGGTAACAGCTCAAGCTTGGAAGCAGCCTGTATGTCCACCAATAAGCAAACGGATACAGACAATGCGGGAGTTACACGCAGCGGAGCACTGCAGTGCCGTAAAGAAGAATAACTTGAGTCACTTGTAGGAAAATGCATGCAGCTCGAGCCCATAATGCTAGCGAATAGGTCAGAGCCACAGCTTAAACACTGCATGGTTCCCCTTGCATGAGAAACCTATAAAGAGCAAGTTACAGGTAACAGGAAGTGTGTGTATGTGGGGGGGGGGAGACAGAGGAAGACAAAGGGGAGAGGAAGAAAAAGAATTAAGACGTGTAATGCACAGATACCAACTCCACACACATGTGCTTGGCATGTACGACACATATGGCCATCAGTAGAGCATCTCAGTTTTATTCCAGAGGACAGTGACAGCATTAAATCTAGGGGTGTAGCTCATTTTTGCCTCAGAAGAGGGGAGCTTCTGTGAGTGTCATGTGCTAGCTGCTGACACCCAAAGGGACCTCTGGGCCTCATCCTGGCTTGCACCCTGGGCTGGGGGCACCTGCAGCGGCAGCCAGGCAGATGGACCCTTGGCTGTATACAGATGCTGGACGGTCCCCCTTCCCCTGTACATCCATGCCCAGAGCCCTAGAATCCTGCCAGGGGACCTCTGAGCTTGAGGACTGCTCAATGGCCTGCCTGGGAGACCTGCCCAGGCCACATGAGGACCAAGGCTGCTGTTCTTTAGCCCTAGGATTTCCCTTCATCTCCTTTGGCAGATTTCAAATGCCTGATTTTATGAGTTAATAAAAGTGAGCTCGGTATTAGCAAGGCCTTGGGCATATTTAACCAACACCCAGACATTCTTGTCCAGGGCTGCAGGACAAGTTCAGTTTGCTTGTCCAGGGCTTCTGGGGGGTTCCTAGGGCAGGCTCCCCTTGAGCTTTCCTTCTGATGCCTTCAGAGGCTCAAAATGCTAGACTTCCAGGCAGCAGCTCCCCAGGGTCACAGCACATCCCGTTTCCAGCAGCGCCATGAGGCAAAGACCACACATACCACCATTGCAGCACAGAAAGGGTGCACCAGGCCATGCGCCCCATGGTTAGGAGGGCGAGATCACGCGTTCCTGGGGCCTGTTCAGAGGGTAACAGATCTGGGACCTGCCAGGCATTCCATCCATTTCACAGGTACAAGGCTTGATTGTGACCACAGAAGTTGCATAGCTAAGCAGGATGGCCACACGGTTACTTCCGGTGCCCTACTCATCAGGGTTTGGAAGGCATGCGCCTTCCAGGGTACGGATGCACAAACACCGTGCTGCCCGCGAGCAGTCGGTCCGCCTGGCTCTCGCAGCCCTGTCCGTACCATCCATATCACACTCCAGGAGCCGTGGAGCCCAGAGCTGGCTGAACGCCGCGGAGGACTCCGGAAGCTGCACAAACCACAGGCAGCTCTCCTCCCCAGGGCCAGGCTCTACAGAGAAGGAAGCAATGAGAAGGTTGTGTGCAAACACTCCATTCCTGGGGACTCGACGCTCCGGACGTGGGCCCACTGGGGTGCAGATTCCCTGGGCGTGACAGGCAGTTCTGATGCCCCGAGTGGCAGGCAGGAACTGAGAATCTGGGATCACAAAGCCACTTAGCGAGGCTAGTGGTCAGGCTGCACACACCTCACCCCGGCAGTGGGGCCCCACAGGTCTGACCTCCCCACTGCCTCCCAAATCCGCATGGCCTTCCCTCACCCAGGGGCTTCTTGGCCTCCAGGTGGTCCCCTCCTAAGGCATCTGTTCCACAAGCCTGCCTCCGTAGCAGGTGGATGCGCATGACCACCACGTGTTTATTTGGTGTGGATAAAGGCAGATGATTGTATTTATTGTCAAGGACTGAGAACCAAAGTCTGCAAGTGCACTACACAGATGTGGAGGAGGAACAGCTTGGGGCAGGGAGAGGAGGCCCAGGGACACGCAGCACCACCTAGCGCCTCAGCTTCCTGTGCTGCACCTCACCCCGCGAGGGCTGACACCCTTCTGCTCCCCGGCTGAAGCAGGCCAGAGACGGGCCTTGGTGTATCAGCTGCTGCACTGCACACTGGCTAGGAGGCTATTTCAGTCTGTGCTGGGGGCCCCAGGCCGCCCAGGGGGACGCTGACGGTGGCCCGTGTCGCTCACTGGTGCCAGGCCCTGGCTCCTTAAGTTCTGGGCCTCTCCTGAGTTTCGATGACCAGCCTGTCCGTCGAGTACAGCTGACCGATGTGGACCTGAAGAAGACAAGACAGGTTAGGAATTGTAGCCTCCATCTGCTGAGAAGTAGCATTTCCATGCCCGTCCTGGCCCTGGCAGGCCGCCCTGTGGACACTGCCTTTGCTAGTTCTTTGCACGCCCACAGCCATCCCTTCTCTTAGACAGAACCAGGGTGCCTGGCTGCTGGCTGGAGGCACAGCTATTGGCACGGTGCCGAGAACTGCCCATCAGGCGCCATCCCTCCCTTCAGAACGGTTTCTTCCATCAGGAGGGGCTTTCAGCACCGAGCAGCAGGCACTGGGGGCGGCGTAGCCAGCGTGCTTGCCCTCCCCCTCTCTCAGCTTTGCTCTTCTGCCCCCATGGCTCACACTGAGGCCAGAGCCACAACCCAGGCCACAGCCCCGCTTGCCTTGAAACAAAGGGTCTTTGCCCTGGATTCTCTTTTAAGGCACTTTCTCAGTGAGACTTTCAAAGACCCAGCAGAATGGGTAGAGAAGGGGCTGGGCATAGGCGACGACGGGCTGGATTCCAGTGCGGTTGGCTGCTCTCTATGAGCCATCTGGGGCAAGTAATTGCTCTTGGCAAGACAAAGTGAGAGAAAATCCCCCAGGGCCAGAATTCAGGTCTCCCTGTGCTTTTTCTTTTGGCCCAGGACAAGGGACAGAGTGCTGTTATGGAGGAAGGTCCTGAGGAGGAGCTCTTCCACCAGGGACAGCCCTAGGACAGCCAGGGTCCCTGTTTTCCTGTGGATGACACCCTACCAAGCTGTGATGTCAGAGGCAGCCAAAGAAAAGGCGAGGGTGCTACAAATGAAGGAAGGAGCGAAGAATTTGGGGAGTGAGCAACCATTCAGGAGCTGTCAGCTGAGAGAGAACTCACTGCATAAGAAACAGTGCTGTGGGGGCTGGGGAGATAGCTCCGTGGCACAAGTGCCTCCCTGGCAAGTGAAAGGTGAAAGGTCGTGAGTTTGAACCCTGATCCCACAAAAAAAAAAAAAAAAAGAAAGAAAACAGTGCTGTTGCACCTAGTAGAATTCCTAGCAGAAACCACGGTGTGGCTGCTCCTGTCCTCAGCTCTCCCTCCTCTTCATCAACTCAGGTGACACTGGGGCCAGCAGCGGGGCAGGGGGACCTGAGCGCTCTGTCTCCTAAGCTGCTGCCCACACCATGGGGCCGAGGACGTGCTGTGCCGCTCAAGGTCAGAAATCATCCTGAGCTCTGGGCTCACTGTGAGAGCGCTTCTTGTTTTCTCTTTTTCCTCATCCATTGTCTGGGTTTATAGCAGCCTCTATTAAATCCTGACAGACAGGCGGTGGCAGCCACGGTTAGGGTTGTTTTTCTTGAACCTAAAATAGCTGCCAGGTGAGCTGAAGCCAGGCGACCCCTACAGGAGAGGCCACAGTGTGGATTACATGGCATTATTTTCACTAACAAACTCCCACAGACTGACAGGCCTGTTATAGAATGATTTTAAGAAAGGGAAGGACAAGACAGCAGTGGTTCTCTAAGCAGACACACTTTTGGTGAGGTGCCCCACACCTCAGGGAGGCGAAGCACAGATCACCCTGAGATGTGTAGGAGGAGCTTTGGGTGGCTACCAGTGACCGGCTGCTGGGAGCAGTGAACTCTGTCCTGGAGAGGAGCAGAAAGTGAGACTGGAGATAGAATTCCTACGCTGATGGGGCCTGAGCCTGCTGGAGGCTTCTGACCTCTGAGTCAGGCTGCCGGTCGTCTTCAGGGTCGCCTTGGCTAGCAGGAGCCCCGTGGTCTCTGTCAGCCCCATTTTTGCGTTTCATACTGGAAGGCTGGAGCCCCAGAAAGCCTCTCCATGTCCTTCCCCTCCCCATCTGAGCGGGGGTGGGGGTGTGGGGTGGGGTTGTGAGGGTGTGCGATCCGTGAGGGACGCTCCCTGCAGACACAGAGGGGACAAGTATTCCTTCTGCAGCAACTGGGCATGTGGCCCACTGCCAGCCTCCTGGAACGGTGCTTGGCCCTTCTCCCTCCTAATGCCCTGCTACCCATGAGCCAGTGGGGCAGCTCATATGGCCCGAGTGCGGAACCTGCATGAGGGATGAGCTTGTGCCCCTGTGTGTGTCCCGACTTCATCCCCACAGCTCTTGGGCCTCCCCAGGGGCAGGGCTGGTGACAGGCACAGACAGCGTGTTCTGCAGACCTCCAGTGCCTGTGACAGGGTCTCTCCCTTTCTCTTTTTGTGGTGCTGGAAACTGAACCCAGGGCCTCAAAGGCTAAGCAAGCATTCTGCTACTGAACTTTATTCCTGGCCCTTTTTCTTTTTGAGACAGGGTCTCAATCAAGTTGCCCAGGTTGGTTTGACCGTGTGCTCCTCCTGCTTCAGCCCCCTGAAAACTGGGGTTGCAGGTGTGCACTATCACACCCAGCATAAAGATTTTCCTATTTAACTTCCTATTACGATCCTCATGCTATTAACGTTGTTAGAAGGGTATTCTTTTTTTACAACAGTATCATATTTCTTTGTGAACAAGAACTTATTCTCACATAATGAACATTTACATTGGTTTCCCTTCATGTTAGGGTTACCAATCATACCTAAGCCTCAGCACTTTTGTTTGTTCTCAAAGAATTCCAGAAATGGAATTACTAGGTAAATGGGTGTGAACACTGGCATCCTATTGGAGGCTGCGAATTCCTTGCCAGTGTTTTGCTTGTTGGTCCACCCGGTGCTCCCTCTGGTGGCCGATCTGAGCACTTCCGAGGCCCGTGTGTCCCCAGGCAGCATACTGACGGCCCCGCCCACGTGGAGCTGTCTCGGTCGCGGCTCTCACCAGAGCCTTCAGGGGACAGTGAAGGCCGGAAGGCTGCGGCTGTTTCAGGAGCTGTGCAGGGGGCAGGCTAGAGGGCCACGTTCTAGGAGGCCCACACCAACTCACAGGGTGGCACGAACGAGGTTTCGTGTTTTTCTCTGAGGATGCTGGGGATTGAAGCCAGGGCTTCCCATTGGTTAGGCAAGCACTCTCCCAGAGCCACACTCCTGCTTCCAAGATTTTTTTCCCCCAAGCATAACTACAGATTTGGAGGAAAATTAAACGACACTGGATACTTATGATGTTAACGGTGTTAAGAGTTTAAGGGGCAATGTGTCTCTGACTGGGATCCTTTGCTGGTGACTCAGTCTTCCTCTGGGCCCTGAGATCTGGTGGCTCTGACTTCAGTGCCTCCCTCTGCCCAGGCTGCTCTGCCCAGTGGCAGCTTCCTGGTGCCGCGCTGCAAGGGCTGTTTCCCCTGGGAACGGTTAACCACCCTGCACAGGGACCCTGTGCTGTAGCCAGCAGAGCCTGCCTGGCCCGTTATGTTGGTATAGTGCACAGTGGAAGTCTGGAGGCTTAACTAAGCACCCAGCCGCTCTACATCCTGGGGTAGACAGGACATGCTGTGACGCTCTCGGATGCTCACTGTGTCCACCTGAGGGGCTTACGAGGTTAGCTAAGGGACTCAGGGGAGGTCATGGTCCTCACTTTGTTATCATCCTAAGCTTGCGTGAGAGGAGGGCACAGAGATGGTGTGGCGCCCTTTCCAGGCCCCTCCTGCATACAACATACAGGGGGGAAATAGGCTTGCCCCCTGCACCCCCACGCTCTTGCTGCTTTCGCCATCTTCTGCCACCAAGAACTGCTGCCCCTGTGCCAAGCCACCCTGCGTGGAGCCAGCTGCTTATGGGCTGGAACCTTTATAAAGTGTGAGTGAAATCAGCTCTTTCTTCCTTAATTTTGGACCGGGGAGACGGCTCAGTGGCATACAGGCCTGCCTGGCAGGCACAAGGACCGGGGTTTGATCCCCAGTATCAAAAACTGAGCTTTTGGGCCCCAATGCCCTTTTTCTCTTCCCAGACCCCAGACTCTAGTAGCTTTGTTTTGCAAAATATTTACTTTTTTTTTTTGCAGTACTGGGGATTGAACTTGGAACCTTGAGCTTGCCAGGGAGGTGCTTATTCTACTGAGCTATCTCCCTGACCCTAAATTTACTATTTTTAATCCAGCTGAATCCTTGAAAACCCATCACCAGTTACAAGCATTGGCTGACAAAGGAATCTCTAAGAGCCCAGGGGTGGAGCTTTGTGCTCCCGCCCTAAGCTAGCACACTCTCTCCCTTCTACCTTCCAGTTCTGATTTTGAGATAATGTGGAGGGGGTGGTGGAGGATCCACCATGTGCTACAGAGGACAGGTGGTCTTTCCCCTCATCCCAGGCCGCAGTCATCAATGAGTCGCATGCTTGCTTGTAGGGAGCACGGCGCAGCCCCGCTGTTGGCGTGCACGGACAGACGCCTGCTCTCCCTGACTGGCCCAGTGCAGTTAGAGTCCCGGGTTAGACGAGGACTTTACGATGCTCTGGCCTATCCACTGTTCTCTCTGTGGGGGCCATACTGTTGGCTTTTTTATTTTTTTTATTTTCATGTCTGAAGTTTATTTTAGGGTCAGGGAGATAGCTCAGTGGCATAAGCATCTGCCTGGCAGGCATAAGGTCCTGAGTTTGATCCCTGGTACCACAAAACAAGCAAACAAACAATGAAGTTTATTTAAAAAAATTGGCACCACACCACACACCACCACACCACCACACTACCACACCACCATAGCACAGCACACCACAGCACAGCACGGCACACCACAAGGCCCAGCCCAGCCTTTGCTTCTGCATTCCAGGCCCTTAGAATACAGGGAATGAAACCATTTTAATGGATCTCAAACAGCTGCAGCCTCCCAAGAATCCAAAAGGGCTCTCATACCACCAAGCCTTTGGTCCCCCACTCCTGCAGGATAAGCCCTCTCTGAACCTCCCCCAGGCTGAGGTGAGGCTCCCACAGAGTCCATGCATCAGAATTCAGGCCGCTCTGTGAGGCCCAAGCAGCACACTGCTCCATCGGATGCACACCCCTAAGTGGCGCTCGTCAAGGGCTGGGGCTGACCCTTACGCTTATACCAGCACTGTCAGGTGTGTTCTCCCCTAATGAATGAACCAGGGAAGCTGTTCTCCCAGCAGGAGCACTGTGGGCACAGGCCTTCCGGAAGGCAGGCTGGGGTCACCGAGGCGGAGGGGCAGGTCCCGTGTCCGCTCCTCACCGTGCTGCATCAGAGGCCTCCGCTTAGCTGTGTCCACAGCAGCAGGGGCTGCGCTTGTTTGTCCTCCACACACGCCTGGTCCTTACTGGGGCAGTGCTATGGCCATGGCACTGCTGACCTAAGCCACTGCTCCAGTCGAAGCCAGTTATGAAACAGGACCAAGGTACTACTCTCCCAGGAACCTGTGCACCCAGCAGGGCGGGGAGCTGGCCACACTGGGAGAATGGCTCCAACAGCACCAGCTGCCAGCCAGGAGTCCCTGGGGCTGTGTGGCAGCATTGCGTAAGGAGGACTCCTCATACGACAGCACCCACAAGGCAGGCCTTGAGCCACGTGTCGGCTGCTGTCATTTGGTCACCTGGCTCCCTTGGAAAGAGCCAGAACTCAGGGTCACACGTCATGGTCAGACCTGGTGCTTCCCTGGTGGTGAGGACAGAGCCCAGGCAAGCTGCCCAGACAGTGCCCGGCAGAGGTCACACTCTCGCCAGAGGCGGAGGCCCAAGCGTTGCCTATGTCAGCCTCTGGACTCAGGGCTTCAGGTCAGCAAGGCCACAGCAGCAAGGTCACGGTTCTGGCCTGCTACAACTAGTGACAAGTGATGTAAAACACTAGCTGATCTTTCCTGTGAGTTACCTGGTGTTGGCTGGGTCTTATCCTGGGCTCTGCGAGGTATTTTAGTCACAAGGAACACTCCAAGACAACCAAGCTACTTCTGGCTGCTCTATGATTTCAGGGACACTTTTGTGAAGCTCATTATTTGAGATATCATCGCTGTGAGAGCCCTAAAACACAGAACCTCAGTCATGGCGACAGTCCCCAAAGTGATGCTTGGGGCTGAAGAACGCTGCTGCCTGAGAAGGACCCATGGTCTCCCTGGATCTGTTCTGGTTTGTTTTAAATTCAGAAGTGCTTATTTACTGCCCTCTCTGATGATTGGCCTGAATGAGCTTAGTTCTCAGGAAGGAGCAGGTCCCCATGAGATGACGAGTATCCCTTCCCTGGGGACCCAGGGTTTTCCAAAAGCTTCTCTTGGACAGTTCACTCCCAGATGTTTCCTGAATGGATGGCACAGCTGGTGGCAGTGTCCTACCTCTGCCCTCAGGGTCTGACCGAGTCAGATAAATGCGAGACACATGAAATCACACCACAAAAAACAGGAATACACTCTGCACAGTTTTCTTCCACTTGCCCTTTCCCCTCACCCACATCCCGACCTCCCAAGTCACTAGGCCCTGTCCTGGTCCTCCTGACCTTCACAGCACCATGTTCCTCTGCTCACAGCCCCACAGGGAGGGCTACATGGTGCTCTGGGACTCTAGAATTGGCACCAACAGCACTCTCTTTATTTCTGGGGCTTGGGACCCTGCAGGACGGCATCACACTGGAAATACTGGTGGGGTCACAGCACTGAGGCAGCTGATGACCTGGCTCTGGCCTGCCTCTCCCTCCAGCAGTCAGGCTGAACAGAGCCCCTAAGTGGCCACCAAGAGGACAATACCATTGTGAGATGGACTGATGGTCACCCCCAGCCTGGCACACACCATCCCACTCCAGCCCTGCTCCTGGAAGCTCAAGGAAACAGCTGTCATGCAAAGCACAGAGCAGGACATGGATGCCAGCAGTGATGAAGAAGTGAACGAACAGGGCCTCTCGCCCTGACACACGCCCTATGTGTCCTTTCTCAGGTCCCCAGATCCCAGGGTGAGGAGAGACTTCACAGAAACGTCTCCTGGCCACAGGGCAGGGCAGGGCAGGACTGCTAGGCGGATCATTTCCTAACCTTGGTGAACCACCACCTCAGAATCTCCTTGTTTCATACACCTACGCCGTCATTCTTGCCACTTTCGAAAGCAGTTCTGGAAGTCCTCTTTCCTGAGTGTCTTTAGTCCTGCAGTAGCTGCCGGACCATCAAAATATCTTTCCTGGTCATTTTGACTTCGGGGAGGGACAAAGCTGCATGGTCCCAGGTCTGGTGCACGGGCTGAACAGGGGCGCACACTTCCTTGGGATGGCAACAGCATTCATGGGATTTTTGTCCCAGGAAAAAGGATTTCCAGGAAGCAGAAAGGCAGTGTGCCTTTAAACCAAGGGGAGGTGTTGGAATTAGTGTCTTCTACTATGTTTTAGAAAGTTTGAACACTCTGTTATTTTGACTATACTCTGCAGCACAGATGAACCTTGGTGACATTATGCAACATGAAAGGTGAAAGGCTTCAGGCTCACAAGGCCACACTGAGTCTACAGAGACAGGCTGGAGGGGACCCAGGTGCTGGGCCAGGAGCCGGCGCCTGGCTGTGAGCGGGCGTGTGCTTCCCTCTGCGGCGCCTCACAGACCCATCCCCGCGGCTCTCGCAAACTCATGTACACCAATTGCTCCCCACCCCCCCGCTGCATTTTAGGGCTGGGGATCTCAGCAGAGATGCGGTGCAGCAGCTACTTAGAACATGCGAAGCCCCGGGTTGATCCCTAGCTTCAATGCAAGTGGCCGCAAGGGTTGGTGTTAGAGCCTCAGTACTGTCGATGCTCGCGATTCAGTGCCAACGTCCAGTGCTCAAACAAGGCCAATCCAAGCGAGATACTCCGTACAGGCAGAATACACACAGGGTTTCAAAACCAGGAAAAGAGGAACGTAAAATAGTTTAGGGCTTGGTACTGATCGCACACTGAAAATATCAATATTTAGATGTAATGGATTAAAGATAACATTATTAGAATTAAATTTGCCTATTTCATTTTACTTTTTAAATTGACTATTAGATAATTTAAAATTTGCCATCTGCACCTATACTTTGTATTACATTTTTAATGAACAGTGCTTATCTATGTTTTAATTTTTATTTACTTTTAGAGGGGTTTAAAGTGCTGAAATATAAATGATATCATATCACAGTTACCATTTTAAACCTTAGATTTTCCTGTTAAATATGTGCACATTCACAGAACTTGGAAAAGGCAGCAGGGAGAGGTGCTGTGGACCCTGTAGCCCATCGCACCGAAGCGCCGTCCTGCAGAACCACACAGACCCAGGAGGCCAGCTGCTGCACCGTCCTTTCACACTGCTTTGTGGAACACTCATCACTGCTGGTGAGGAAGAATCTGAGCATGTAATGGGAAACGGTGCCTTAAAATTGTTGATCCTCTATAAAATAAATATCGCCCCTCCTGGAACAATAAAATTAAGTGGAAATCCAAATCTTGGTTTCTCACTGTCTGCGAAGTCGTATTTCACAGAGCCCGACAGTTTGCAGAGAGCTGCGGTGATTCTACTCCCACCCCAGAGCCGGGCACCCCGCTCCTGGATGAAAGTGGGGGTGCTAGGAGGTCAGAAATAGGGACAGCTGAGGCCTCATGGAGCCCACTTCCACTTGGGCCTACCAATTGATCACTAGGGGCCGCATGAAGCTTTCAGGTCTGGCACACCGCGCCCCGGGAAGTCACAGCCACAAGCCGCTAGCTAGCTGATCCACAGCAGAGAAACAGGACCACCTGTCACTTCTGTTCAGGGAGAGAAGCTGCACCTGAGGCCCTGGTGCTGCTTCTAACCAACGGACCATTATGGCCGAGGGGGGCTGGAGATGATGCCTCCCTCTTTCTTCCCTATCTGTGACCATTTTTTTGGTCTGATCTCCCGAACCCTCTTCCTGTTCTCTTCCATACTGCCGATGTTGTCCTATGGCCCTGGATAAGGGACACACAGGAGACAACTGTGGCCATTCTTCCTGCCCCTTACAGCTGTGAGGACAGGGAGGCCCCTGCCCTGGGGTTCAAGACTGTGGTGATGTGGGCACTACATGGGAGCAGGGCTTTGCCTCCCGGAGCCTTAGATGAACCACCCACATACGAGCCGCTCAGATGTCCCCTCCGCCCACCCACAGAGGACTGTCCATCACGTAGCGACCATCTATATTCGAGCGCTGCTTCAGAGGGATTGGTGTTGCAGGTGACCACTATTTTGCCCACCTGCCCGTCCCAGAGACCTTAGGTTGGCCCTCTCTGCAGACCTTTCTGCCCTAAAACTAACCCTGATGTTTCTATGGGCAGCAGTAGAGCGAAGGCTTCCGGAACATGCTGCCCTGCTCCGGCCCTCGTCTCTGCCAAGAAGCTGGCAAGGCAGGATCTCGGCCGGGATGAGCATAGCTGCCGAGCAGCAGCATGGCTTCTCACTCCGGGGCCTCCACGCAGAGGGGACCTAGGAACAGAGGCTGGCACTGCTGCTGCTGCTGCGCCAAAGCATTGGAGCAGGGCACCCTCATTGTGGCCGTCTTTACACCTGTAGTACAAGGGCCCCCAACACCAGACCTGCGCCCAGGAAGGTGGAGAAGGAAATGCATCGGGCCTCAGGGAACTGGGGCCAGCAAGCAGGAAAGCGCATGGGCTGGCTGCCCAAGCACTAGAGCTGCTGGGGGAGGGGGACACACAGTAGGGTGTGCAGACTCCAGAGGAATACCAGGCAGCGACGAGGAGGCGGTGGCAGAAGCCACAGGAGCACAAGCTGAGTTGCAAACTAGAGAGAAGAGGGAAGGAAAGGTCAACTAATGAAGCTATCAGAAGGAAGGAAAAGAGAAAATTGAGATAAATAATAGAGTAGGGAAGAGTAAAAGTGGCTCTTACACAGTGTGAACGGACCAGCTGGGATGGCAAGAGAAAAACTCCCAACACAAGGGACAAAGCCTGACTATCAAGGGGTGAGGTAGGCACGCTAGGCAGGTGTGTGGAGAAAATCCTAGTGTATGTCGGGAGCCGGATCTGAAAGCACCCAGCTGACGAACGGCATTTATAGAGATGGCGCGGCACTCACAAAGTGAACTACAGTTACTGTGTCACCCTGCTGGGTGTGCAGAGATAGTCCACTCGGTGTTCCACTCTTGGTGGACTTCTGTGGACACAACCCTGGTGCTGTGTGACCCATGACTGTAAGGACAGCCTAAACTACTGGAAGGAACAGAGAAATCAGTAAAGGTTACACACACATCTTTTCAGTAGCTTGTCTATAAAATGTTTATTGCTAATAAGCATTACAAAAAGAGATCAAGGACTTGGCCAAAGCAATTATCACAGAGTTCACCAGAGTGGTATAGCTAGGGAGCCCAAGTTCCACCTCAGCACAGACACAGAACACAGTTCAGTCTCTTGTATGACAACCGATCAATTCACGCCTTCCACCTCTCAGGCTATTATTCAGATTTTCAAATTAACTGCTACAGCTGCCCAGTGATTTTTCTATAGCACTCCCTTAACTAATGACCATTAAAAATGACATTCCAGAATACTATTTAAAGGTCTGCCAAACATTTTTATAAAAAAAGCAGGAGGCAAATATAGTTGAGGCAATCAATGCATTCTTTGGCTTCATAGTTATATCTGATATACAGTTTTACTGCTATGCTATCAAGTATCTCCCATTGATAGATTGAGCCCTAACAATTTAACGTAAATAAGCTTTCATAATCTCACCTAGCACACTTACAATGATCTAGTGCTAGGATTATGGACGTGAGTGCCACTACTGCCCTGGGGCGATAGCCTGAACACAATACAAGGGACAAGGCTTGCTGGCCGCTGTAGCCGCTGCTCCTCCCTTTGCTCTTTGCTGTTTCCTGTTGCTGACTTGGAGCCAGGCAAAAATGGACTGAAACCTCCACTGTGAGGTAAGTAAACCTTTCCTTCCTTAATTTTGGATGTCAAGTGTCTGTCCCAGCAATGAGAGGAAAGTAACTGAGACAGAGCACCTCCTACTTCTGCTAGTCTACAACTGAGTGGAAACTTTGTTATTTAAAGAGAATGTTGAGTGAGAGCTGCAGATCTGATTCCCAAGCTAAACTTGGGGGCAAGAACATCTCAGCCACAGCTGCCTTCCCAAGTGGGAGTTTGGGAGAATGGGCCCGGGAGGCGCTACACAAGGAAATCACACTCCATCTGTCCCCTGGGTCCTAACACTACAACTTATCTTTGTGAAGCTCCATAGAGACCAGGCCCTGTTTCCAGTTTTTAACAGTTTATTCAGACTGGGCCACAAAAGAGTTGGCAGAAGCAAAGAAGAGTCCATCTTTAGCCTGCTTGCAAGGCGGCCAAAGTCACAATGCCGGCAGCAGCTGAGGCCTGACCTGTGCTGGTGGAGTGTGAGGCTGGCCGCGGGCACGGCAGGGAAGCCGGGCTGCTGCGACTCCTGCCCATGGCAGGGAAACAAGGTGACTGCAGGACATGTGGCCGTCTCCTGCAGGAATCTGCATGGTCCCTTTGCCTCCTGAATCTTATTATTATTGTTATTACTATTATTTGTTGTGAGAAGTGGCCAGCATGAAACACGGAACTGGGGTAGGAGGTGCGCAAACTGTGTGTGTGCGCCTGAAGCCTGAGGGCCACTTCTCCTGCTGCCCCCTCAAGGGCTGCGCCACACAGGGCACTGCTGTATGCTCACGGGCAGCTAGAAGTGGGATCCTTTCCTCTCTCAGTAGAAAAGTCAGGGCAGTATAAGATGATCAATCACTTTCTTCTTAGGTTTTCTAAGATTTCATTGTCCAATAGAGAACATACGGAGGGACTCTGGAGTGCAGAATTCTGCTTGGAGCTGAAAAAATGGAGCTATGCTCTAGAGTAAGTGCAAAGACCTGCACAGGCTGAGACGCAAAGTGCTGCGGCCAGCCATCAAGACGGCTCTGCCAGCAGCTCCGAACTTCAACATCCCTTGGAGGCCTTCAGAAATTCTGGTGCCGGGGCCACACCCAGTAGGTTATGAATGATTTCATCAGCTGTTGCTGCTGGACAAAAAGTTTTATCAATTGTGGTAAAACACATAAGCAGTACTCTGCTTTGTGTGACGACAGATTTCCCGACCCTGGACATCTCACATGAATGAGATCATCTAGTAAGCGGGCTGCTGTTGCATGGCACCCACATGGCAATTTTCTTTGTCCTTTCCGCAAGGTATCTGGGCCGCCTCCTTTTCTTTTGAGGTAGGGTCTTGATACATATTTAGGTTCACCTAGACCTCGTGTCAGTCCTTCTACCTCAGCCTTGCAAGTGCTGGGGTTCTAGGCAAGTGCCGCTGGGTCTGGGTGCAAGGGTTTTGGTGTGAGATGGCTGGTGGTGTAGTGACTCTACATTTAACGTATCTACGGACCAACAAGTTGTTTCTTTGGCAGATCAGGGTTTCAAATGCTCAGCTGAGTGTAATATCTGGGCAGAGCTGAGAACAAGGTCGATTAAGATCCAACTTTCAGTTTGTATAGATGTGCAACCCATATATCCAGATGGCTAGGGCTTCAGCATCCAAGACAGCTTTACACAACTTAGATACAGCCAGCCACCTGCCAAGCTGGAAGCACCCGACATTGGACATGGGCTGGGCTCCGCACAGCCACTGTGTGCCTCCCCCTGCCTGCCCCAGTGTGCACGCCAGGCCAGTGCTTCCCTACAGGCCACCTCCCACAGTCTCACGCACAGAACAAGAGCATGCTAACAATGCAACACAGTTGCCTTTATAAAGCGGGCCATCAGGGCCATTTTATGTCACCTGTACTTTATCATAATTGAAAAGGTGACACAAATTGAAAGCACCACACTGACCCTTTCCTTTTCCTTGCCCTGGAGGGTGGCAGGAGAGGCTTCCTTGTGCCACGTTCAGCTCCTGCAGGACTCACCTGTTGGTGAGTGTGTCCACATGTTCCTAAGTGTGTAGACTGCAAGGGCTCACATGTGGCTGCTCCCCGCAGAGACCACGCTGGAACCCTCCCTATGTGACCTTTGTTACCCTTGGTTACAACCGTGTGGGATTTATAATTTTGAAGAGTTTTCATGCCTGAAAAATCGACACCTTTATTTAAAAAAAAATAAGCTTTTACCACATTGAAGAATCACAGTGCAGATAGACGGTGTCGCTGAGTACAGACAGGCAGTGTGGCAGTGTGACTTGGGGTGCCATGTTTACTTGTCCTCTGTGAAAAGGATGATGCCACACTGGAAGCAGTGGAATGCTGCCCAGGGTAATGGATGTAGCCCCCTTTGCTCTGACCATCTGGGCCTCGGTTTTCTATATGCAGAAGAGTGTGATGATGCCCAAGGCCTTTTCCAACTACACAGGCTCCCGCCATTCCACAGAAAGCACATCTCCAACGGGCTTGGAAGGCCCTTGTCAACATAGCATCTTCCGCAGCCTCATGGATCTGTGGCAAAGTGGTATGAGTGTGGCATAAGCAACCTCATTATGTCAAAATAAATACTAACATCCAACACATGAGCACTGGGAAAAGGTGTACTAGGCATTTAGAAAGCCTTCACTTTATAGAGCAAGTAACTGAAACTCAAAAAGGCTCAGAGCAATGCCTGAGGTCTCAGTGCTCAAGAGAGGATTTCAGAGATCATCTGATTTAGGGTCCTCAAGGTGGGGAAGGCAGGTGCAATTCTGGGGAGGATTGTCCTTCCTGACCCCCACGAGGGCACATGTATCTGTGCAGAAAATAGTAAATCGCTGCCTCTGTGTTGCTGTTCTGGTGCTGGACATGGGTCCCAGGGCCACAGGCATGCTGGGCGTAGGCTCTGCCACTAAGCCACATCCCGACCTGAGCTCAGTCTTTGTTTCTGGGAAGAAGGGGAGACCGGGAGCACTAAAGACCAAAGTGCAGACTGAGTAAGAAGCACTGAAGTTTCTCCCTGGCCTGCCCTGTCACCCTTCACCAGCCTGCCTGGGAGCCACCGTTCACGGTGTAAACGCGCTGCGAGGGCACTTTCCACACTCCTCATTGTCGTGCCATTGCTGTGACCCGACCTCTTCTGCTGTGAGGAGGGGTTCACCTCGTTCCTGGGGTTAGGCAGGCTCTGTGGCTTTTATCAACATAAGGTGTGGCAGGCACTGTGGCTTCTGCCTGGCTCTTGAGGGACTTTTGCTCTGGAAGACTGGCTGCCATGCTGTGAGGAAGCCCCAGCTCCATGGTGAGGCTGCGGGGTGTGTGTTCTGGCCGAACCCTGGCCAGGTCCCCGCTGCCAGCCAGCATCAATAACCAGACAAGTAATGAATAGGTGAATGCAGCCCCCAGCTCCAACGGTTGAGACCTGGTCACCAGGGATGAAGCAGGGACCCTCGCTATGCCATATCTGATTCTGACCTCCAGGTGCAGGGTGTGGCAGTCGGCAAAACCCTTGCTTTAATCCACTAAGTTTTGGGAAACAATGTACAGCAGTTATGGTCCCTGAGTTTACAGTCAGATTCTTGCTTTTTATTTCTCCTATTCTATCATTCCACAACCCCTCTGTTATGGTTTATGTCTAGTTGTCCCCCCAAAGCCTCATGCAATCATGGGGCGGGGACTACTAGAGTTTGAGACATGAGTCATGATCCACTAGGATTATGTATTACAATTGGTTCCTCCCTGGAGGATGACCTGGGGCCTGCCTAGGATATGATTGGTTCCTCCCTAGAGCGGGATCAGGGGCCCATCCTGGGGTATGATTGGTTCCACCCTAGGGCACAATGGGCCCACGTCA
>PVKN010018310.1:0-16897 GCA_004027915.1 Capromys pilorides
TGCATTTATAAGGTAGCTTTAGGATCTTGGCTATCTGGTTCTAAATCCTGTTCCTTTCACTTCCAATAATAATGATATCATGTATAAAAAGTAGCTGCACCATTCTGTTCTTCAGTTTCTAATATCATGATCTCCATATTAGTTATCTCAATATGTATTTGTAAGATTAAACAAAGCAATACACCATTCCTGACACAAAGTTAGTTCTCAATCATATGCTGTTAAAAACAAAAAGGTGTGCTGAAAAATATGGTGAACTGAAGAAAAGCAAAACAAAACCAAAGCCCCTTGCATATCGTTTCTTCCAATAGCCATGGTTAAATTTCTCAACTTTATCAATTGCAAACAGCCCACACTGCCAACAAATACTGAACATGTAGTTGGATAGAGAGGCACATGGAAGGGGTAACCTAGTCTAAGGAGAAAGTTTCTTTTTTTTATGTGTGTGTGTGTGTGTGTGTGTGTGTGTGTGTGTGTGTGTGTGTTGAGATAGGGTTTCAGTATGTAGTTCAGACTGGCTCTGAACTCACTTGGTAGCCCAAGCTGACCTCAAATTCTCAGCAATACTCTTGCCTCCCAAGTGCTGGGATTACAGGCATGAGCTACCAGGCCTGGAAGACCAAGGAGTTTTAACACAGTGTATAATGAAATGTAGTGTCATATCATTAAAAATATTTCTGCATAGTATCTTTGTTTACATTTATTGATGATATTAAAGGAGACTTTTTCAACTTTGACACTTTTGATACTTTTAAGTTGATAGCATTTTTTATTCTTGAAGAGTATCTGGTTTGTTATACTATGGCCTCTATCAGCTAGATATCAGGAACTGCCCTTTTGTCCTAATTGTGATGACCAAGAAGTGTTCTGGACATTGCCAGATGTCAATTAGGAAGCAAAATATCCCTGATCAAAAACTGATTTAGAGAAAAACAAGTATAAGCTGGAAAGATATATTTTAGCGAGATATATTGAGAATCTCTTTAAAAGAAAGGAAAAATACAAAATGTATGTATTATTGCATATTCCTGAAAAGATACCTGACCTTTAGTAACCAATAGACAAACAGTTTTAGGGTCACATTAGAGGAAAAGGTGGGCTTAGACCCCACAGGTGTTGGGGAAGCTGACAGGATGGCTAGGGGACCTCAGATGGGTGACTGCATGTTACCCACGTTGCAACAGCAGGTTGCTATCAGACCAGTACCAGCACCTACTCGGACTCTCTTGGTTATTCACTGTGTGATTCTGGGCAAATCACTTAACTGTCCCAAGTCTAAGTGTTCTCATTAATGAAAAAAGGATGAAGACTGACTTAACTAGACTGTGAAAATAATAGTCAACTCTTATACATATTTATTAAGGAGGAAAGAAAAGGGTCCTTGTTAGCTTTGGGGTTTGGGAGATTGGTAGGTCTCAGGCAGGGACTGGTGGAAGGTGAAGCCGGGAAGGTGGGGAAGGGCTGGGGAAAGTGAAATGATAAAGTGCCTGTCCTGTCACACAAGGCTTCGGGTCACTGCTTGGAAATGTGAGAACAAAATGGGACCCCAAGCTAATGACTTTCAGGTGTTCTGGCCCGGCTGCCTGGCCACTGGGGAATCATGCGGAGGCCAAGGCTAATGTTTCAGGGCTGCCAAGGCAAATATCCAGGCCCACACTAAGCCAACCAGAGTCCAGGGCCTGGGCCTCCCACCAGACTGTACAGCATCTGATGGCTGCCTGTGGCCACATCTGCCTGCTGTGGAACCAGCAGCCGAGTACCCCTGTTCTCTCACTATTGCTCACTGTGCCCAGTCCCTTCGAGAGGCCCTGCTCATTGCCCATCCCAGAAATGGTGACATTTTTTCCTCTTTCTCACTCCCAGCATAGGCTCCCTGGAAACCTCTGCTGGTTTGAGATATTCCTGACTCTTCCCTTTAGGCACTAGATGGAGAATCCCTTCATGGCCCTCCTGCCATGCATTTGCCTTGCATTATTCCTTGCATGCTGCACCCTGTTCAATCATGACTCTCACCAGTATTCCTCCTTCTGTTGCCCAGCTTTGACCAGGCTTGGCCCAAGACCCCTTGTTCCCAAGGTCTACACTGTCTGTGCTACCGTCTCTAATGGGATGTAAGGCAGACAGAATGCCACAAACGCAACATTTGTGATTTCCAAGAATGGAATACACAGCCACAGAAGTGCTCACTCATCAGCTCTGCTCCAGGATGCCTATTAATAGTGCCTGAATTACGCCTTGTAGGCCCCTGACCTATAGTTCTCAGTGGCATCTCTGATGTAGGCAGCGCTGCACTGTGGTAGAGGGAGTATTGCTTTAGGCCTCACCAGTTATGGGTCAGAACCTACATAACACTGTTTGTCTGTCAGCTGTGCAGAGATTTTGTAGACCGTCCACAAATGAGGAGATGACTTTCCTCATCTCCCAAGATATTTTTCCTTACCCTTTTACATGATTATTTAGGGAGTTACTGAGATTGCTATTTCATTCACTGAGTATTTGTTAAGCTTCAGTTATTTGCCAGGAGCGGTAGTTGGCGGTAGGAATACAGCACATTCCTCCTCTGAACTGGTCTAGACTTTAGAGAAATAGACACATGAGAGAAACTATGGCAAGATAATACATTTCATAAGAGTGAGGGAAATAGATAATTGGAACATCTTCCTGGAGCACACTACTCTCCATCTTGCTTCAGGGGCTTTGCACTTACTTGTCCCTCTGCCTTCCCCCTTCCCCCAGGCTTCTTCAGGCTTGCTCCCTCGCTTTCTTCAGGCCTCTGGTCAACTGTCATTGAGTTATCAATGTCCCCTTTGAATATGCCCTATATAAAATACTACCCATTTTCTCAGGCTTAATTCCCCATGCCTTTCATTTTCTTCCTGGCTATGTCACCACCAGATCTGTTATACTTCTGTCCTCTTCCTTCCCATAGAAAATGGAGGCTCCATGAGGCCTAGGATAGTTTTTCTTCATAGTCCTGCTCTGCTACCTGATGCTACATCTGAAATGTGATTGAATGCATCAATAAATGATTATTGATTAAATGAATAGATCAATGAGTGAAAGAAGGACAATCACAATGAGCAGAGAGCAAGAAGTGTAATCCTTCCTGGGAGGGAGAGAAAGAGATCCTCAGGGAGACGTGGGACCGAGTTAGCGTGGCTTGAAAATGTAGGGAAGTACAGAGGGCCAGACACGGGTAGGATGTCGAGCCTGGCCAGAGAGAACTGGTACTTTTAAGCACTAGGGAGCTACAGATAGGCTCGTAGGCTCCGGTAGGAAATGAGTATGTGGACAAAGGGCTGGTGAGTCCTTCTCAGGAAGGATAGGGTCAGCCTCTGGCTTAAAGCATCATTTAATTTTTAAAACAACCCAGTACCAGGCACATAAAGCATGCTCAGTACATGCTCAGCAGTCACTCTCTCCTTTATGGGCCTACAAAAGGCCAGTAGAAATTGCTAAGGGCCAGACTATTCTACTGACTCCAGCTGACGGCATCATCCACTGACTCCATGACAGAGAAATGCTGAGACCTGGGGTTCTTGGCATCTGAGTTGGTCACGCCATAAAATGGGGTACCCCTTTAAGAAAACATTTGCCCATCCTTGGAACCTGAGCATGGGCAGCCTGCTGCTATACAGCCAGCCATTCCAGCCAGGATGGCATATCACATGGTACTGGGGATTGAACCCAGGTCCTTGCACTTGCCAGAAAGGCGCTTAGACTGCCAAACTAAATCCCTGGCCCAGCAATGCCATTTTAAAATTTTCCATTTAGATGTGATTTTCCTAAGGCACTGATAAATTAAGGACCAGCTCAAGTTTTACCTTCTCTGGTGCCAGTCTGCAAACCAAGGCCTGCTTACAAGAATTTTTTTATGTAGAGTGAGCTCTGCTCTCGGATTAGTAAAAGCAAAGAAGTGATGAAAAAGCTTGCCTCTGTGAAAAACACTTGGTTTCCAAAGATGTTCCTGGCACTTACACCAGTCTCTGCAGACAGGCTTGGATCAAGGTGGAGGCTGAATGCTCACAGTGGACTAAGGGGAGGTGCTGAAAGGGAGCTACGTAGAATTTGCTGCATTAATTCCTGCTCGAGTTCCTAACATGTCTAGGATTTGGACAAGATAACTGTTCTAGGGGGGATTAAAGAGTCTTATTGTTTTGAAATGTGGTTACAATTTTCATTGATGGTTCAGAAGTGAATAATTACAATTGTAGCATAAAGCATGCTACGGGGTGGTGTATGTGTGTAATAAATGGAGTAATTTTAAACTCAAGGGAATGGCTCCTAGGTTGTTTCACTGGTGAATGATAGTATAGTTTATGATTTTCAGGCCCTAACACCTCTCTGTTTTAGAAATCCTCCCTTTTCAGTCTCTCTGCCTCTAAGATTATCTAGATCTAGTGCATTTGTCATTAGCACCACAAGCAGAATCTTTCTAACATGCACTGGAATGCTGCCACACTTGTTTAAAACTCCTCTGATAAAAGTTAGTGTCATAGAAAATAATGTCCAATCCAAACCCCTCCACCTGGCAGTGACAGACCCTTTCCAAGTAGTATCTGATGGCCCAGTAGCCTTGGATGTCACCCCCAGCATCCTACATTTCTGCAAGACTAAGAGCCAGCAAGGTCCTGCTGTACCTCATCGCTCTTTTGGATATATCCATCTACAAAAGACCCTTTTATCCTGTTGGAGAATGCTCAGTAAAAATTTCCTGGAAAACTAAAGGAAATATGAAAGAGATATACAAATACGAAGATCCACTTATGGTCTTTCCTTTGGAATCCTTCACTTCCCATGTCTTTAACATTTTCAAGAATAGTAATGTCCGTGACAGAGCTCATTCACTCATAAGTGAAAGTAGGTGGGGTCACTGAACCAGAACCCTGTGGCAGTAGATCTGTGGGGGTGCAAACACCAGCGTTCTTCCCTTTCTCATTTCAGGGCCGCTGAGCCATCGGCCCATACCTTGTAAAGAAAGGACAATGTCTGTCCTCCTGGAAAATCTTAAAATGGTTAATGGCACCAGGAACACAAGTTTCAGACTCCAGGATATTAAGGGTTGTGACCAAGGGGAAGATCATTTCAAATTTAATGAATGTGTCTCAAATTTGCACATGTGAGTAATGAACCCCAGTACCATCCATATTGTCATGCTGCCAGTATTTCGTGCATAAGCCCCTATTAAAAGGGCTCTTACACGACCTCAGTCTGCTACTTCAGACCCAGCCATGGCTCAGAAAGTTGGATCTCTCCATCTTTGGTGGATTTTAATATGATACCAGAGCCTGCGCATCCCCCTTATTCAATTTATTTATTTATGTATTTATTTATTTATTTATTTTAATGGCCTAAATTCAACTCCACTAAGCAAATCAATTCAGCACCAAGGCTGAAATTTATAATACAACCACCGATACTATGGCTCAACAGGGTGCATTAAGAGGCTAGTTAAACACCAAATGCAGTATAAATCTCAGCCTTATAGGTACGCTGAAAACGTAAATAGCTTCCAAAGAGCTACAATCAATACCAAGATATATGTGCTGGCACAAAGAGTAAGAATAATTTAAATTTTAAACTAGCCCCTCCTTAGTCACAGCCCCCCACCCCCAGTCTCCTGGACTCTGCAGTTTCTGTTACTGACACCAAATTTCCAGCATTGGTATTTGAATTTCTATTAAGATGTCAAAATGGAGATAGAGGTAGGTTGTGTATCTGTCTGTTTGTTGGAATTCCAAGATGGAAATGAGGAGGACTTGAAGAAAGGGCTCACAGAGAACATGACAAAAAGGAGGATGAGAGGGCATCCACAGGGGTGCAGACAGAGGCAAAGGGGAGAGAGGACAGCAAGTTGATATAGAGAAAGTATAGAAGCAAGTAGAATGTGGCAGGTCATTTGAAAGATATGCTTCAGCACCCGTAATGAGACTGGGCTGGAATTTGGTAAATCCATGGATTCTGAGCAGAGACTCAAAGTGAAAGTCTTACCACGGAACATCACAGAGCTGCAAGACAGATCTAACATTACAGGGACACCTAACACCTATTGGCAGGTTCTGAAGCAGTTGTTTGCCTTATCTTGATGATGGCTTTGAGGTTGGATGGTGAGGTTCACAGGAGAGGCAAGGAAGCTTCAGAAGCTGGAAGGCTGAGGTCCTGTAGGAAGCTTTGATTTCTCTTCTCCAGTGGCAGCCACTGAAGCTTCCACTGTCTCCAAGTTATGAGGCAGAAACATTTCATGATTTTTCCCAAGGGAATTCACTTTAGTAGAAGCTGGATGGTAAACTCCTGGAATAGAAAACCCTTCTTTAGCTTCATTTCTCTCCAGCTGTTTGCATAGATCTGCTCACCTCTTCAGACCTCTGGGATTCCCACTCTTCTGTTGCCCACTAGTGAATACCACCCTGGGAAAGTAATGGAAATTACTTAGAAATCAGGTAATTGTCATTTTTAAACTGGAAATAATGACAGAACTTACCTCATTAGGCAAATGGAGTAATTAAGCAATTTGCAAACATTTATCCTAGCCCAAAATAATGTCTCCTCCCATTCTTATGTTCCATAAGTATTTTGGGGAAACTCCAGGATTCAGATATATTTTTAACTTTGAGTATACAGTGGACAACAATAACAACAGTAACAGATCCCTACCTCGAGGAACTTTCATTTTAGTGGTCAGGCAGATAATCAACAAAGATAGAAGAACACGTGATGTGTTAGGTACTTTAGTGTCACTTTAAGAAAAGAAAATAATCCCAGGGAATAGAGTAATAGGTGTATTCTTTTCTCTAAAGCAATGAAGAAAAGCATGAGTGAAATATGAGACGAAGGTATGAAAAGCTGTGTGGGAAGAATACTGCGTAGAAGAAATAATGTGCAAGGTCCTGAGGTGTTTTCAGTGTCAGGAACAAGAACACAGTAGGAGGCTCTGGAGCAGTGAGTAATGAGGAAAAGAGGGAGAAAAGTGGAAGCAGTTGCCTGGCAGCTATGACAGAACTTTGAATATTACTGTGAAGAAAGCAGGAAGTTATCAGCAGACCCCCCAAAGTGTAGTTATTTGACGTGACTAAGAGTTTGACAACATAGCTGTGACATCTGCATGAGAATACATTCCATGAAGGTGAAAACGGACCCTCTTAGGATTTGATTTAATTATCTAGGAGAGAGAGGATAGGATTTGGCCTAATAAGATTGTCACTGGCACAAGTTAAGAACACAGAAAAATGATATCTATTCCTATTGCTAGTAATTCTCTCTATGTGCCCCTCTCTTTGGGGGCCTCTTACCAGACCTCTAGAATATTTTGATCCCTGTGTGCTTGGAGACATATATTTTAAATGCAGTGGGTCCTGGCAGGGCTGGGTTCACATGCAAACCATGTGCTCGTCTTATCTTTAGGGAAGGGCTGGGAGAAAGAAGCATTTATATCCATGGACATTAGCTCCTGTAAATGATACTTTCTGAGGTCTCACTACCCCCATGTCCAAGACGACATCATAATAGGTCAAATTAGCCACTTCCTTTCCTGTTGCTGACAAATACCAATACCAACTCACCAATTTAAATGAGGAATGGTATATTTGGCTTAGGAGTTCAGAAGAACAAAATTATTATGAAGAATACAGGAAGTCCTTGATATTGCAGCATTAGACCAGGCGTGATGCCACATGCCTGTAATCTCTATGTGGGGAAGCCTGAAACAGAGGATGACTATGAGTCTGAGCTGCTTAGTGAGGCCCTGCACCAAACATATTAAAAAAGAAAGAAAGAAAGAAAGAAAGAAAGAAAGAAAGAAAGAAGAAAGAAAGAAAGAAAGAAAGAAAGAAAGAAAGAAAGAAAGAAAAAAGACAGGCATATAATGGTGGAAGATGTCATGGAACAAAGCTGCTCATTGCGTGGTGGCTGGAAGCAGGTCCTGGTGAAGAGATTCAGTGGGATGCATGACTTCCAAAGTCCAACCAGGCTCCCCTTCTAACAGCAAATTTAGCTATTTTTATATATGCATCCGTTAGTTAGCCAACTGATGAGCATAGCACACTCATGATCCAGTGATCCCTTCAGCAGGCTCTTAATCCAGCCAAGTAGACAATTTAGAAATGTCCATGCATGTAAATGTTTTTTCTCCTAGCCCTTCCCTGAAGAAAAGATGAGCACATGGCTTTGCATGTAAGCCCAGCCCTGCCAGGATCCACTGCATTTATAATATATGTCTCCAGGCACATAGGGACCAGGATATTGTGGAGGTCTGGTAAGAGGCCCCCAAAGAGAGGGGCACATAGAGAGAATTACTATCAATGGGAATAGACATCATTTTTTTGTGTTCTTAGCTTGTGCCAGTGACAATCATATTAGGCCAAATCTAATCCCTCCAAAGGGAAAGTAGAAGACAGATCCCAAAGGCAGCATTCTCTAGGAAGATGGCCAGGAGACTCCCAGATCTCTTACAGTCTGTCCTGATGACCTCCTGGCAACTGATCTTTCAGCTCATAGCTGGCCCCATCTTCCAAATCTTGCTGCAACCAGAAGCTCCTCTTGAGACATGAATAGCTAGTAAGGTTTTGTTATGGTTTATGTCTAGTTGTCCCCCTAAAGTCTCACGCAATCGTGGGGCAGGGACTTCTAGAGTCTGAGACTTGAGTCATGATCCACTGGGATTATGTGTTTTAGTATGGATGAGATTATGGTTCTGAGTCCTTCTGGGATTATGGGTGTGGCCTAAGGTGGATAGGTTGAGGCAGAGAGCCTGAATGTAATATAAAGAGAAACAGAGAGACAGATGCTGGCCGTTGCTCTCTGCATCCTGGTTGTTTGGTTGCCTCTGTCACCGTTTTGTTGCTGTTCTGCCATCATGAACTGGATGCCCTCTGCCCTGTTTCACTCAACCTTGGGTCAGCCAAATATGTACTGAAACCTCCAGCAACTGTGAGCTAAATAAACCTTTCCTTCCTTCATTTTGAGTGTCAGTATTTGTCCCAGCAACAAGTAAAAAGTAACTAAGACAGGTTTCAACACAGACACATTCTGATGGGGCCCACTGAGTTTGGTTATTGCTCCAGGAAGCCTCCACCATTCAGATATCTTCTATGCAGTCACATCTGAAGACCTTCTATCCAGATTTCTAAATATCCTTTCAGCCTTTTTCCTTCTGCCCCTAGTGCTCCAGTGAAGTTAAGATCTTACTTGTAGGGTGGGTTAATGCACCAGCTCCTGAATGTCCCACATGCCATCATTTTGCATCCTTTCCCATCAAAACCCAAGTAAGTACTTTCCCCTCCTCTTCCCTGGCTTTGATTGTCCAATGCCCTCCCAAGAAAACAGAGCAAACCATGTGACTTGTCTTGCATTCGGCACCATTGCAGCCTAAGGTAGTTTACTGACCAACCCAATCTCCTTTTTGCAAGGAGGACACTATGCTCCATAAACTGAGCAGTTTTGTTCCACTAAGCTCTTCCACTGCGATGTCTCTATCTTGGAGATAGATAACTGAATGTCTGTGGCATGAGTTTTTTGCCTTTGCACGTGCCCTTTCTCAGTCATTTCCAGAATCCAAGTCAAAAGCCACTTGTGTCATTAAGTTCTTCACGATAGATCTGAGATTGAGAGTTCTCTCACCTTTGGGTGTCTAACTCATTTTCTGAACTTTAGATTTTCCAAATTCTGTGATCTGTGTGCACGGTCATCCCATCCTCCAACCCCCACACTGGCTCAGTCACTCAGTGGCTTTGTTATGTCGTTGAGTGCTAGGTGTTTGGTATTGTTGGTTGCAGAATGTTCTGAGTAGATTTAGGCAAGCCAGACATATATAGGCTGTCACAACAGTGGGTCATCACTGCTGTGGAGAAAAAAAATCCCTGAACACATTGTAATAGCACTAGCCAGTTCTTTCTTAATCTTGAGTAAAGTATGTCCCCAACATTGAGTCACTTGCTCTTCACATAAATCCCACAGAGGAAGTGCTTTTATTGTTATTTTGTAGACCTTAAACTGAGGTTTCAAGAAGCTAATTGAATTTTCCAGCATCTTACAAATAATGTGTGTTGGGGGAACCAGAATTTAAGGTCCACTCCATCCAGCTTCAATACCCAAGCTGCTGTGCACTGTGGAAATGCCCACGTAGGAGTCAGAATGTTGACCTTCTGGTTTGTTTATGATGAACTCCCAGATATAGCTTGCAGTGAATTGAGAGATTATTTAGGATAAATAACAGCCACAGAATTTACAGAATGTTTGCCTCCAGATGCAAGTTTACCGACTTCTCTGAAATGCCAACAGTTTAAAGCACACAAAAAGGGACATTCATGTGACTCAGCCCAGGACATGGCTTAGAATCTCAAATCACACTCAGAACAAGCCAAGTTTTTCCTTTAACCATGCAGATATTTCAGATACAAAAAGGGTTTTGTTCAAGCAAAAAGTCTTGTTTCTACCATCTACCTAATAGTCATTTTTCCCTTATCTATTGATTCAAAAAACATGAAAATCTTTACACTATATTAAACTCACTTTAAATGTGTAGAAGCAAAAATATAAGCAAGTATATAATTATAAAAGTAAACCAGTCTTGGATTTTGGTAAGCATTATCAAAGAATAGAGGCAAGGAGAAAATGTAATGGGATTTGCTGGACTTTAGACACTGTGATAGGGGAAACTTACTGGACAAGAGATCATCTAGCAGATGGAAAAAGGGGTAAATGGGTGAAGGTAGTGGGTTGAGGCTCTAGACATCAGCAGTGAGAAGATCAGCTGTCAGCTACAGAGTTGAAAAGCTCAACTGTGTCTACAGGAGCACAAAGGCAGGACCCAGTCATGCTCTCCTGGAAATGAAAATCCATGTCCTGTGGTGCAGTTATGCTGGATAATCCGATCTTCACGTGAACTAAATCTTCTCCTCCTGTCACAATGTTCTAGTTTATCCCTAGTGTTTTTGTGAGTCAAAAATATATACTGGGAAATTCTCTGGCTTGAATGCACCAGAGAAACAAAGCAATAACTCTAAAGGCCTCATCCAATAAGTAGAGCCTTTGCCTCAGGCTCCAGTAAACAACTGTCCTTGCTCCAGGGCCACCTCTTTTCAATTTCTCAATAGGAGAAGCAAGAGACTTCCCAGAAGCATACTGATCTCCTTGTACAGCTCAAAGTTAGTCTGAGAAGCCCTTGTGGATGAAGTACCTTAAGGATTTATATTATTACCAGGTCAGCTGAGACATAGGAGAAAGATACATGTTACAGACAGAAGAAAAAAGTGAAATAGCTTTGCAAGTGTGCATGGACTGGAGTTTACACAAGTGGGATTACACTTAGTTAGAGGAATTCTGTATTAGGCAAAAGCCATGAGTAGGGGTATGAGGTTAGAGACCAACAATATGCATATTTGGAAGCAAGTCTGAGAACCACTTTCACTCCCAGCCTCATTTTGTAATCTCTCTTCTTTCTTTGGTGTTAATTGGCCTTCTTCTCACACCTTCCATGGGAAATTTCACAGCTGCTATCTCAATTCTCGTGACAGCCTTGGGAGTTCTAATTGCTCCCATTTACCAGACAAGGATATTGAGACTCAGATGGGCTGCAGGGAGCTGGTGGAGAAGTGATAGATGGAGAACTTGGCCCTAAGCTTCACTCTCCTGTAAAGTTTTGCCCTAATGTGCCTAACTTGGCCTATGTTTGGGTCTAGGGTAAGTTTTGCCTGTGTCTTAGAAAATCAGCTTAGGTAGTTACCATGTCTGTTCCTTTTTAAAGAGGGCTCAGGCAAACTGAGCCACTTGGAGATGTTATAGAACAATTCCAATCTGACACTGCTGAAAGTGGCCAGTGAGTCATTCCATTGCCTCTAACAACCTGTGCTGTAGCCTCTTAGGTGCTCCTGATGATACTAGCACTGGTGAGAGCACCAGAAGTGCAGGTGAGCAAAGCCACAGACAGCCCCCTCACTCAGCCCCCTCTGCCTGGAGCTGCTGCTAGCTGAGCACCAGGAGCCTCCTCCTGTCATCACAGATTCCACCAGGGAGCAAGCTGTTGCTTGCTCACTTGCGCTAGGCCTCTCTGAAACCTGGCCAGGGGGCAGGCCCTGAGAGAAGGCTTACAGGGCTCCCAGAGTCTCTGGCTCTGGGCATGATGCCTTTGCTCATGAAGATGGAAATGGCGAGGCATCGGACTTGAAGAAGCCTCATTGCTCCTGACACCCTGGATTTAAAACCCTCCATCAGTGTCACCTAGCATCTACCCTCCCAGTTGTGATGTGGGAGGGAGGAGCAGAGTGGGAAGGGAAGGGGCCTGCAGAGGCAGGCTGAGCCCAGGGAAAAGGCTGGGGAGAAGTCTAGCACTGCTTGTGGGAGCACTGGGATCCAGCTGAGAGGGATCAAAGGGGAGCTTCTGGTGCAGCCCAGGGCTGGAATCAGCAGCTTGCAGGCTTTGTGAGGCAAGATTCTCCCTCCAGCTCAGCTTTTGAGAGTGAACTGCAGTCAGCACCAGAAGACATGCTGCCTTGCAACACAGCTTCCAATTCGCATGTCTGTTGAGATTTTCTAGAACAGTCCCCAAAATGGGAATGTCATGCTTCTGAGTTATTCCCCCAACCATTAGGTAAAACCACACGAGCAAAAAAAAAAATCTCTTTCCTTTTCAGTTCTCTTTCAGTGCCTCTGATTACATCATGGGAAATGTAGCCCATTAGTTCCAACATCTCTAACACCTAACTTTTGTGAAGTTTGTTTTTAAGGGAACAACCTTATCTGTACTGTGTGAGGATGACACCGTAGCACGGACCTAATCCCCCAATTAGCACTGCATTCGTCCTTTCCACAATTCACTGTCCAGAGAGGAAAAAGTCCATTATCTCTCTGAAGGAACGATGTGGAGTTTTTGCTTAAATCTTGCACATAAAGTTTATAAAAATGAGACAAAACACCAGGTAGCTTGTTGCAGACTTTAGTGTCCCTGGAGGAGATGCAGGACCAGCTGGAGGTAGGTAGGGAGAGGTTCTGGTTTTGGAGGACAAGCAAGCCAAGGCAGCTGGGCTCTGAGAGATTTGGGACAGTTCGAGAGGCAGGTTAGGCAGTTGGTCCCTGGATTGCCCAGTGGAGACCTGGCTCCTGCAGCGGGCGGGGACCCTTGAACCGCAGCCTTTTTCAGAGCAAACATCAGTCTCTCTGCTCTTTGTCCTTAATGACCACAGCCAGGGGGGAGCAGCTTTCACTCCCAAGGAGGCTGTTTGTATCCAGCCTGGGAGGAGAGGCCTAAATTGGCATTCCACATTGTAATAAAAAAATTCCCAGCAATTATTAAAAGATTCTTATCTCTTGCTCCCTACATGGATAATGAGTTCCTTCTCTGCTGGACTGAGACAGGCTGTCTCTGCTCTCACTTAATGAAACAGGACCAAGTTTGCAAATGAGCCTGCCCCAGCTCTCCCCTTAACCTCTGCTTGTCGAGTTGTACATCAAAACTTCTGGCTTCTGTCTTTCCTTATTAACAGCCCGTAATCTTAGCAGGGTCCTTGCCTCAGTACTTCCTCTTTGTGCATACAGATCTGGTATTTTGCTGGACAAAGCAACTGTGGGTTTGCCTTTGTTCAACTGGAACTAAGTTTTCAGGAATGTGGGTGCTCCTGGTTTCCTATAATAAGGAGAAAGAACAATGAGAGGGGGGGCAGTTGGAAAGAGAAAAAGGAGAAAGAGAGAGAGAGAAAAGTTTAAGCTGCAAAGTCATTCCTACATTCTTCTTGGGATCTAGAGGTTCTGGAAGCTGTAAATAGTGAACTCATCTCTCTGTAGCTGGGCTTGGAGAGTGTTTCTCCCCAGGTCCAGTCTATTCATAGGCAGAGAGGCTGAGGCATTGCACACTCTTCCAATCATGCCTTTTGGATTTCCAAGGGACTTTCCTTTATCTTGACCACAATTCAGTAAAACCTTTGAAGTGAGAAAAGCTATTTTAAGTGGAGTACTTCACAGCTTTCTTAAAGGCTCCAGCTTTGATCCCAGAAGGAAGGAGATGGAAGCCTGGGCAGAAGGGGCCAGTTCAGTGGGATGGATTGGAGCTCCTGCTCTCATGGGTGGATAGGCTATTATTTCCACAACTAGTGGGCTCTGTCCCAAGAAGGCTGTGGATCTCACCACTGGTGTAGTGTGGCTAACACTGTGCCTCTCAGATGGGCTTCACTTGGAATATAACCAGCCACCCTTGCAGAGGGCTTAACTTTCTGATTTGATTCCAGGGCTGTGTAATCAAGTAGCCCCCAAACCTAGTGGGCTTGAGCAGCTGTCTTCCTGAGGCTCATGATTATGTGGGGCAGGGAGTCAAGCAAGGTTTCTCTGCACTGTGCTTCTCCTCCATGAACTGAGATTGCATGTGGTTTCGGTTGGTGACTGACTTGTCTGTAATTCTACAGTGGCTTTGTCCATGTGTCTGCTCCCACGGAGAGGATGAGTGGTCTCAGAAAGCTGGGCTGGCCTGGGCTCTCTTCCCTCTCTCTGTGTTTTCAAAATCTCTCCAGTGGTCTTTCCAGTAGGTATTGGATTTCTTGCATGATTATTCCGGGCTCTCATAGCACATAGTTACAGGAACAGGAAGTGGATCATGCTGATATCTTGTAGCCTGTGCCCTGACCCAAGTTCTGTGTCACTTTTGCTGCATTGTGATGGTCACAATCACTGCAGAGCTTGCCCAAGGGATAGAACATATATTGGAAGTAAAAGCTGGATTATTTGTTGAATGCTTGCTGAAAAAGCCTCCAGCAACACATCCTAGTGGTAAGAGGGGATGCTAAGAGTCATAAGTATGATTGAAAATTATGCTTTCAGAATAGCCAAGAATCTGGAATGGCTCCATCTTGCCAGTCCCAGTATAGAATCATGGCTAGAACGGGACTATTGCAGGAGAATGATTTTGTGTGTCTATGAGGAGAAGGGAGATGGAGAGGCTGAGGCTTGGGCTTCCTCTTTGCTGCCCATCAAAGTTACACAGCGCAGAAACTTTAATGCTAGACTTTCTTGCCACTTGCAACCATAGATAGCCCCTTGCAGCCAGGGAGGTAGGGTAGCCAAGGGTTAAGACTGATATTCTCATCAAACAGAGGCAAGCCATGTGCTTCTTTCTTCTGCTGCTTCTATGGCATTGTAGGAAATGATGGTGAAAAATACTGCCAAAATGGAGTCCTTCCCTGGGACTTTGAACATCTTCTACATGTTCTGTGTATGTAAGCATTCCTGTTGCCTGAACTCAGAAATTGGCTGTTCCAAGAAGGCAAGACTTAGTGGTTCCTTTCATTCTACTAAAGGAGTACTAAGTCACCTTTTCATGTCTGTGAGCCTGTCTCCCACAGCAGTCATTTCTCCCTCTAGCCATAAACACTGTTCAATGATAAACTTGAGACATGAGATACACTAGTTTCCCCTCAGTGTTTCTCAGCTCAGCTATTCCACCTTATCATTCTGCAAGATACATAAGAGGAAGGTTGTTTTTGGCAGCAGGCTTTAAATCTAGCTGTGCATCAAAGTAACCTGGGAAACTTAGGAAAAAGTACAGCTTCCTAGAATCTTCATAAGTAGATTCCCATTCAGGAGCCCAGAGTTGGAAAGCAAGAGTGTGTGTCCATTACTCCTTTTTGAGTGACTTCAATGTGAGCCAGGTTTAGGAACCACTGGCCTGTGTCCTCCTAGTTTCATTTTATGAACTTCCAGAAATGCTGGCTCCTCATTTCAAAGGGACAGGGCCAATTAGCTCTCTCAGCTGGTAAGACCAGCTCAGTTATTGAGGAGGTAAAGACCCAGGGTGTGTTTTCTACAGCTAGGGCCTGACCCATGACCGTATCCAGCTGCCTTGAAAATGCCATTGGTCACCAGGGCAACCCAGCCAGAAAGGGCTAATGGTTCAAAGTACATGTGTCTTCATTGTTGGTGTAGGAGGAGAAAACAACTGTAACTGAGAACAGGTCATACTGAATCTGTCCCCTCTGGGAAGCATCGTCCTGATCTACTATGAAAAAAACATCAAGGAACATGATGCCTTTCTTGGCTTCTCAAATTAAGTTTAACATCATCTGCCATCTCAGCAATGTACTCAACCCCGGCTCATTTTCAAAGAGATTTTTGTTAATACCTGAACAAAATAGTGCTTCATGTGAAATAATGCTGAAGACACAAGTTCCAGATTTAGAACCCTGGAATGGAATCTTGGCACTTGTGTTTGAGCTGTGTGTTCAACCACTCTGTGCCTCAGTTTCCACATTTTGCAAAATTTGGTGAAGTTAGTATGGATCCTCTTATTCTTAAGATAGAAGATAAGACAGTATTCTAAAGTATTTAGGAGGGTATTTCATGCATGGTGAGAACTCAAAAAATATTTTCACTTTTATTTTAGTCAGAATATTTACCTTGTAATGGACTCTCAACAAATTTTTAAGTGTGTGATGCAACATTGTAATCTACACATACAATGTTTTACAGGAGATATCTAGAATTTACTCATCTTCCATAGCTGAAAGACTTTGTGACTAGTGACTCTCAAGTTCTTCCTTACTACAGACTTTGCCAATCATTCCACACTCTACTTTTGGACCTCTCTTATTAAGTAGAATTATGTAGTATTTGTCCTTCTGGAATGAGCTTATTTCTC
Organism: Capromys pilorides; assembly: GCA_004027915.1. Taxonomy (NCBI): domain Eukaryota; kingdom Metazoa; phylum Chordata; class Mammalia; order Rodentia; family Capromyidae; genus Capromys; species Capromys pilorides. The sequence goes on from PVKN010018310.1 coordinate 16,613, forward strand.
TCAGCATATTTTTCAGGTTCATCCTTGTCATCTCATAGGATTTTCTTCTTTTATAGTGGTGAATAATATTTTATGTCATGCATTCATTTGTCACTTAACAGGAGGGATATATTCTGAGGAATGTCCTAAGCTGATATCATTGTGTTAATATCATAAATAATACTTTCAGGAACTTGCGTTTTCACAGTGAACGCTGTTCTAATAAGTAGAAGTGTATATTAAAACAATAATAATATGTTGAACACATATATCAATAATATGGTGTTTATGATCATTAACAAATGC
>PVKN010018311.1:0-16888 GCA_004027915.1 Capromys pilorides
TGCATCTCAGCAGGAGCGTGTGGGGCAGGCGTGGGCGCATAGACCCATCTTCCTTTGACCTCCATTCCATTCTGTATTTCAACATGAAAAATGATTTCTTCAACTCTGCGGTCCCTTTCTTTTGTTCTACAAACTCTGTTTTCTCCACTGCCCAGGGCCTGCTGTGGGCTTGAGCTTCTAGTGCAGCAAATCGAAGACCCTGGTCCACTGGTCCTCCTCCCTCTCTGCAGTGTCACTTTCTTCCTTGGGGCTCGGGGCATGGCTCTTTCTTCTTTATGAAATCAAAATCAACGTCAGCTCATGCCTCTTAGCACAGTCTTACTTGCGTAACTCCTGCCCAGTTTCATTTTTTCCTCGTCTTCCCTAAACACAGATTGGATATTCTGATTTGAGCATGCTAGTCTGGTTTTATCATCACCATGCCATCGTGACGATGATCTTCAACGGACCAAAGCTTGTGCCTGTTGGTTCAGGGTTCACCTGTTTCCAGTAAGATTCAGGAAAACCCAGAGAGAGAAAGGCGGAAGCCAAATGCAGACTGGGCAACATTTAAGAGCAACATTACTCAAGTGGGAATTAATTTGTCTCTTCCTGGGACATGGAAATGGTCCATTCTCCTTTGTTTTGTAATTAGATTGCAAGGCATACTTTATCTGCACAAAGATTTACACGTGGTAGGTGCTCATTAAATAACTTCATTAATATTATAATTGTACTATAATAAACATTTAAAATTATGAATTTATCTTGTGTTTACAAATTAAGATAATAATATTTTTAAGATGCAGGCTGAATACGATTACAGAAATAATATCTATAATAAACAAGACCCAGGAAAGCCTAGGAATAAAATAGAATAAAATCAGTTATAAAAATAGGAACGCAATCCTAGAACTAAGAGAAATCTCAGCACTTCTTTAATAAGCCTCATGTTGCATCTGAATCAAGTATTTGCAAACAAAACACATCTTCAGAGTAGACAGGGAAAATCTGGTATATATGTATAGTTAAAGTGTATTCAGCCTCACAAAGAGGGGAAATTCTGTCATGTATGTCAAAAATGGCTGAACCTGGAGGGTTTCATGTGAAGTAAAATAAGCTGGGGACAAAAAAATATATAGGATGTTCTTAATTTTTGTGGAGTCTAAAAAGTTGAACTTGTAGAAGCCGAGAGGATAGGAGCTACCTGGGGCTAGGGGAGGGGTTTCGAGGGAGACTGGTGGAAGGGAGCGAATTGCAATGGACAGGAGAAATGAGTGTACTCTATTGTACATCGGGGTGACTCTAGTTTTTATCAATAAGCTATATGATAAAAAAAATTCTAAGCAGATTTTAAGCATCCTCACCACAAAATGATAAATACAGAAGGCAGTGCATATTTTCCTTAGCTCCAATTTTTTTTTTTGGGGGGTAGAGTCCTGCTAAGTTGTCCAGCCTGGGCTTGAGCTGGCAACCCTCCTGCCTCAGCCCCTCGGAGTTGCTTAAATTGTAGACATGTGCTATGTCACAAAACGTACTTATCTCAAAATGTCATGTTTTACACCATAAAGATATACAATTTTTACATTTTTCAATCAAAAATTCAATACAGAATAGCTATAAGCTCAATTATGCATTTGTTTCTAATTTAAAAGGAAGGATAGTTAAACATATACTTTTCTAGAATGAATATAAATCAATATTTTAGGAAATAAATTAACAAATTCATTTTAAGTTTTAACTACATTGAGCTATCTTTTACATTGACTATGCTACAGTATTTTATTAATAATTCTTTTACTAGATATCAAAAATGTATTTCTAAAATAGGACTAGCTTAAATAAATGATTTACCTATGGAAACTGTCCTCACATTTTCTACATCTGAGATTCGAAATACGCGAAAAAAAATTGAGTCCGTACCAAAAATGTGCCAACTTTTCTTTCTGTCATCACAGCCTGGGCAACACAGTCCCACCTCTGTCTACACTGTATTTACACCACTGTAGACATCGTAAGCAATCAGAGATGGTTTCCTGGGAGGACCTTGTCGGCTGTCTGCAAGTCCTCTATCATTTTAGGGAAGAGACGCCCACAGAGTGGCAACCACGAGGGGTCCTGGGAGCCCTGAGGCAGAGAAGGAGAGATGGCTTTGCTCCACAGCACAGCTTTCATTCCTGAAAATTCAACCCTAAGCCAGCCTGCCACTGAAGAGTTTAGGAGCTGAAAATCAGAAGACAGGACCTGAGCAGACGGCAGCCCTGGGTCCTGAAGATTTTCCAGCATGAGAGCACCGACATCCGGGCATGTTTACTTCTTCTCTAATTCCTGTCTTTTATAAGCTTTACCTCAAATATGGAGAGATTAGTTAGAAGGCTGCAGTGGCTATATTTTTGCAGTAACATAAAATTAGAAGAAAAGTTTTCATTTTTATCAAATGTTTGACTAGAAATACCTGGTGCATGTAAGAAATAAAACACACACACACACCGTTGTCACCCCTTTCACCTATGTCTCCACCCTCTTTGATCATATACAATATTAATCAATTGCACAGGCCCCAGCATGCCAAACTAGTGTCCCTGCCTGTGCTGGAGGAAATACACTGAGCATGTCCGTATGTTTCTGATCATTTACAATTCTCTGACAAAAGTATTACTGCTCTAATTATAAAAATAAGTAAATTGCACTAAGATGTCAATTGAAGCTGGGCATAGTGGCGCGCACCTGTAATCCCAGCTCTTGGGAGGCCGTAACAGGCAGATCACTCTGAGTCCGACCTAGTAGTGAGACCCTGAACACCCTGTAGACCCTTCCCTAAAGTAAAATTAAAACATAATTAAAAAGTAAAGACAGATGAGTAAATTAAGGTCCCATTATTAAAGTCATGCAAAGGAAAGTCATCACTCAGCATTAGGAACATCTGTCTTTTCTTTAGTCCGTTTCCTGAGTAGCTCTAAAGAAAACACCTGATTTCTTTGGTTCGTAAAGACCAGCTGATATCCAGAAGGCGGTGGAGGATCTTCTCAGGAGATTTCAAGCAGAGTGGGCACCAGTACTGCCCTCAGCGCAGGTGCCCGGTGCGGGCCCTGCCTTCTACTTCTCCTCAAGACGCAGGCTTGTGTTTCTGAGAGGCTGCTCCCCCACTGTCTGACCCACCTGGAGAACCCTAACTACTTGATGTCAACAGCTGATAAGGAGCTGATAGCCGAGGGAGCCCGACCTGGAGACTACCTTTCTGGGGAAGAATAGCTGGGTGCTGAGGGGATGTGACTGTCAGAATTAAACGCAGTGTGGACGGGTGACATCAACCGCTGCTGAGGAACAGTCCCTCCACAGATTCGGGAGGGCACAAAATCTAGACCTTCCACAATGTGCAGGGCAGAGTGGGGAGCAGTGGGAGGTTCTCTGCCTCTGCCTTCCCATGTGGGAAGCCGGACTGGGGAGCCATTCTGCCAGACAGCCCGAGCGCAAGACTCTTCAAATCCCTTTCTTACCACAAGAACCACCTGACCTGAGAGAACTGGACAGAGAGGTGAAGAGCTCCCATATGTTAAGTCTTCTAGGGCTGAGTGAGGCGAAGCATTGTGGGGTCAGCGTGGAACAGTGAACACAGCACGGAAGCCGGAGTCCCTTCCTTGTGTCCCTCTGAGATGTCCATGCCACCTCACTCCGAGGGATGACGGGAGTGGTAAGGAATGACCACTGCGATGGGCGGAGCTGAGCCCTGCCTTTTGGAAAATGGTGGCATCTGATGAGCAAGCAGCCAACTTAGTGGTGGCGGATAGTTCAATCCCACCCAATGACAAAGAAAGGGAGGAGAAGGGGGACAGTGAGGGGACCGATCTATCATGACAGCCCAAATAAAGAGCTGTCACTCATCTTCTGAATGTTGCCAGAGAGAGCTATTTGGTAATTTTTGACAGCAAGAAAATCTTTTGTAAGAGGATTCTTCACTTTGCTATTCATCCTTAAATTTAAAAGAAAGGGAAAAAACCGTGTTCAATTGTTTCCATTATAAGTCAGTTCATCATTTATGAATCCATGTCAGCTTCCTGGTTTTCCAGAGCAGCAGCTCATTCCCACTGCATCCGCAGTCCGCGCCCGCAGCAGCCTCTGCTGTCTGATTTCGCCTGTCACCTGACACAGAGCATCCCCTCCTCGCTGGGGACATCACTCTTCTGCCTCTGATCTGCACGTGTGGCCGTAATTAGGAATGCGATACCTCCAGCTCCGTGCAACACCCAGCCTCTGCAGAATAGGGGAGTCCAGACTGCAAAATTCGCATTTCACAGAAAAATGTTTGTGGCAGACTAGATGCACAAAGTTGCAGCAATTAATTGCATATGAAAAATATTGCAACAATTTCAAAACAGAAAAATAGGATGCAATTTTATGAACACGTAGATTTCCATTTCACAGAAATGCCTGATTTAGCATGCGTGAAATGAAAACTCCCTGCAGACCACAGCCACATTGGTATTTTAAACCATAATTTTTCTTCTCAAAACAGAATGGTCCAGAGAAGTTTCCCCTCCCCAAACACATCTGCAATTTTCAAATTCTTCTAATTCACACCTTTAAATAAAAGGATTGAGTATACAAGGCCAGTGAAACTGCTACTTAGAGTTGAAATGTTTTCTCTACACCTATTTTAAGAAGTGTCATTTTTCATTGCATTTATAAAATGGCTTTAAAGTGTTTAGCTGACTACAAAATTACTCAATGTGAAGCTAGCCGTTTCCTCTATTTTCAAGTTCTGGGTAGCCTAAGAATTATAAAAGAAGAGACTAAAATTGTGTCACCTAACTGTTCTTCTGTCTGTAGTAATAATCGCTGTCTCGACGATTTTCCTTGATTATAAAAACATTTTCACCTTCGATGTGCCTCTTACCTCCTTATTCTTTCTGGCTTAGCTCTGAGAAGAAGATGGCTTTCTAATACTGGAGCCCTTCCCTGACGGCCCCGAGCTTTGAGCTCATCGCCGGTGTGCTGTGGGGAGGGGGCTTGGAGCCAAGGAGACTCTCGCTGTGACTGAAACAGATCTCTCCAAAGAACACCAAAGCTCACTTGTGTCTTTTTTTTTTTTTTCTAGGAAATGCACCTCCCAACTAAGTTGATATTTTAAAAATTATCAGTTTCCCCTTTGAAGTCCTATTGTATTCAAAATGTACAGGAAAGAGTTCACGGTGAATATTTTTAGATTTCCAAATTCCCACCTCTTTCCTGGTGGATTTTCCCCGCTCTGCTCTTCCAGCTGAGAGCTTGTCAGCCTCCGGCGCAGGCAGGCGGCAGCCTTGGAGCTTCCACTGCCGGGAATCAGGCTCAGGCGGGCGAAGGCTCACCCGGGCTGGGAAGAAGACGCCTGGCCCTGGCCGGGCTCCGTGCCACCAGCCAGGAAATTACCATACATTCTCTTTCAAGAGCAAAACAAGGAAGCATTAACAACTAATCAAGATTTATGCATTCTATTTGGAAACTGCAAGAATCCGGAGGTGGAACTTTCTTTGTGATTCCTGAGCTGCGTGTTTGTGGGAAGAGTCCAACTCCGGCTCTTGTTCTAAGTCAGGAGATCTCCATGTGTCACTGTGCACAAGTTAAAACGAGTAGTCGAGTCTCTCAAACACCAGAAATTATCCTAAGATAATAGTCAAAAGAATGGCTCCTGAGAAATTATCCCAATGATTTTTACAGCGTTGTCATCATTGCCCAAGGTCTCTGGGATCTGAGGGAGAAAAATCAAACAGAAACAAACATTTCATTCATAGGTAGACTGCAAAAATAAACGACTAACCTTGACTTCCACCAGCACATAGACTCCTGCACAGCCAGTGACAGACCTCATTGTTTAAAGACTACTTGAGAGTGATTAAGAAAAAGATGATGTAATCTAATATGTGATAAACAGAGATACACTATTCTCGGCTGGAAGGGTTCCCTATCATGTCATATCAAAGTCTAGCAAAACGCTCAAAGTTAGAAATGTTATCAAGCATTAGCAGGCATTTAAAGAACGTCTCTTGAATATTTCTAGCATAAAAAAGTATTTCATGTGATGTAAATGAATGGTAATTTCCTGACTTTAAAAGAGAGCCGAGCCAGTGCATCCCGGCGTCCTGGACCCAATTCTGCAAACATGGAGGCGCTTTCCATTTGCTCTGCCCGCTTCCCCCTCAGATGGCTGCGATTGCAGCGAAATTAATCCATTTAAAAATCTGCGGCTTAAACTTAAGGATTTTCAGTTTTTTCCCCCTTCTCTCTCTCTTTTTTTTTTCTTAGAATATCAATAAGTTCCAATTGAAGAGCGGATTCTTTTGCAATTCAGGCATGTGCCGGCGATAACAGGCGAGTTGGCATGAAGAGAGGCAGAGATGGATTAATTATGCAGGGAACATGGAAATTCTGCTTATCATCGGCTAGCAAAGGGGCCCGGCTCACACAATCAGCAAACGAGGGGAGAGGGAAAATAACAATGCAGTGGCACCTTCCAGCCCATCATCAGGATTTTTCCTACCCCCCTTGTAATTAAAAAATAACATCCACTTATAGCCGTATCTCCCGCGCAGGCAAGGAGTGGATGTCCACAAAATAATTGTGCTCGGATATTAGAGCTGGCAACCCGCTGTCCGTGGCTGCCTGCTCTCCCGTGCCCTCGCCTTCGCCTCGGGCCTCCACAGGCTCTTGGCTTCGGAGCCAAGCCCAAACTGGACGAGGTCTCACGCGACCCTCTGGCTCAGTTTCCCAAGCCCCACGTCGCACCTGATCACCATCCGAGCAAACATACGTCCATATAGGATAAATATTTGAAGGTGGGCTCAGGGGCAGCTTTGGAACCGATCACCCGGGACTCGGGTCGATTTCACCTGCCGTGAGCCCAGGCCAAACGCCTTCCTCGCGCGAAGCGGCCGGGGTCAGAGGGCGGCCCCGCGCCTGCGGCGCTGTCTGCCGTGTGGTTTCCCCTCCTCGCCAGTTCTTTCTCTTCTCTTCGCCGACTCCATTTAAATATTGGGCGTCTGCAGCTGAGGCTCGCGATGCTGGGCCTGCAGATCAGACCCCGAAGTTCTGTGCTAGCCCTGGAAAGTACGATGGCTCTGTGTTTTCCGTTTTAGCCCAAAGATGCTGCAGTAAAATTAGTTTACTGCTGAGAAGAAAATCGAATTTAATCTTACATTTGTATCCACGTGTTTCTCAATTCTAAAAATTGGGATGTCAACAGATATGCAAAATGACAGTGCTGCCGACTGAACGGAGCAAAGAGGGCTTCCTGTTCCCTCACCGATAGACTCTGACCTAATTACAGGCGCAAGCCCCAGGGAGCTTGGGCCTCAGAGAGGCCACCCCTTCCTGCAGCAAGACCGCGAGCCACCGAAACTGAACGCAAAAATAACCCTGGAAAGACAAGAATTATGCAACAGAGGAAGGAGAGACGCTGTTTCACAGTGCAGTAAACCGGAATTAGAAAGCTGGCAGAGCCCAGAACTGTAATTTATTCATCGAGTTCCACCAAAGCAGGGGCCAGCGTGGGGCGCTGTGTGCAAGCTAGGGGGGACGCAGGGAGCCTCAGTGTGGGCGTGGCTGAGTACGCGCATGCGTGCGCGGATGGGCACGCGTGCCAGGGCCCATCGAGGACCACAGAAAACAAAGACAGGATCCCAGGATCCAGTAAATGCTCGGAAAGGTGTGATGTGATGAGAGACCTTGTCATTAGCTCCTGAGAGCAGAGAAAAATTAAACAAAAGAAAATACACTCAAGGGGAGATGAGGTTAGGGGTGAAGAGGGGGAGCAGTTGGAAGGCAAATCTCAACCAGGAGCAGAGAGAAGAGTGGAATTGTGTATCTCCTCTGTAGACATGCATAGAGAGATGTGCTTTAGAGAAATAAAATATATAAAGAAAAGGAAACAGAAGCGAGTTGTGTCCCTACACCAAGAAATGTGCAAATTCAGAGAAAGACCACGGGCTCACCGGACGCCGCGAAATTCCTCGCCTCCCAGGCTCATCTTTAGAAGGCGCAACCTTTCCTCCTCCCCATCCCACTTCTCCCGCAGCTGGGTCCCTCAGCCACAGCTTGCACCTCACTACCTCAGCCTCTTGCATGAAAAGACAGAGCTCCCAGCTGATCTTTGGTAACTTTTTCATTATGGAAAATTTTAACGCGTATACACAGTGTACAACACAGGCTAATGAGCCACGGCATGCATCTCGCTATAGCCCACGCTTTAGCTGCGTCTAGGCCACGTTCTCACTTTTCCCTATAATTCATGTTTCAATGACTCAAGCGCTGGGATCACAGGGGCGCGCCACCACACCCAGTCTCAATCCACATCTCAGCGCACCCCAGAGGGCGGGGCTGACAAGGCAGCCTGCGGATCCAACTCCAGCTGCTGTGCTCTGCCTAAGCAGGAATATTCACATATATTTATGCTTCTTTCTTCACTAGTACAAGCTCGCAGCATGGAATATGTACAATCGCCAGAGGTGGAAACACTGACTCTGCTGAGAGGCGCAATAGATGGAGCTCTTGAAGACCGGACACACTTGAAGTAAGAGTTAGGCACCAGACAGCCTTGGGAAATTGAACACCAGTGGTGCAAGAAACAGCACCAACAAATGGGACCATGGGCCAGGGGAATAGCGCAGCGGCCTAAGTGCCTGCCTGGCAAGTACAAAGTCCTGAGTTCGATCCCCAGTAATGCAAAAGAAAAGAATGGACTGATGTGAAGTTGAAAACGTGTGCAGTGAAGGAAGGGTCATCGGAGCAAAGGGACCACCCACAGAATAGAAAAAAGGCCGTGCAGCCACTCAGGGTAGAAGGTTAATACCTGGCCTTTATGAAGAACTAAGAAGAATCAACACCCCCCCCCCCTCCCACGGTTCTGTTTCTTGAATGCATTCTGGCAAATTAAGCCCGTCCTCTTGACATTCCGAGGTACAAGCCGTGATACTGGGTGCAATCTTGGAGCGTAGCAAGGTGCTCTTGCTTGGAGTAATAAACCTCAAAGCTGGCGATTTCTCATCACAGAAAGGGAAGTAAGAGTTAGAGAGGGTGAGCATGAAGTTTTATATGAAGTTACGTGATCAGCACAAAACAGATTACTGGGCATTTGAGCTCCCGAAAACTTCTTACACAAAAAACTTAAAAAGCTCATTAAGTCAGCCAGTCAAAAGTCAGTCACCAGAGCCAGCGAGATAGCTCCGCAGCATAGGCCTCTGCCTGGCAAGTACAAGGTCCAGAGTTCAATCCTTGGTACCGAAAAAATAAAAAATAAAATAAAAAGTCAGTCACCTACTAGGAAACAGTTTCCCAGTGGCTTTCCAGGTAACGCAAGAAGCCACTTAATACCCAGAGTGCTGGGTCTGTTAGATTCTGTTCTCCCAGGATGGTCCATCAAGACCTGTTGTATTTTGTTTTGGTATTCAGGACTGAACTCAAGGTCTTTGCACTGGCTGATCCAGTGTTTTTAGTTCTGGTTGTGAAACAGAGTTCTCTGGGACCTTTACAAAAAATCTTTATGCCTGAGACCCACCTACATCAAAACTCTGAGAATAGGGCCTGGGAAAATAGATAGATAGATGCAGTTATGGATATGGATACAGATACAGGGAAAAGTACAGTATAGATACAGGAACAAATACTTTTGGAACTGGAGATGTAGATATAGATGGACAAGGAGGTAGAGGCAGAGATGGAGGTGGAGGTGGAGGTGGAGATACAGAAGAAGATGGAGACTGAGATAAAGGTGGAGGTGGAGGTGGAGGTGGAGGTGGAGATAGAGATAGAGAGAGACAGAGCGAGATCTTAACTTCTCAGGTGATTCCAATGTGCAGCCAGAAATGGCATCTGCTCTGCTTAGGATGATCTGTTCCACTCCACTAGCTGGACTGAAATTCATTTAAACCCCAATGTGCCACAGCCTAGGGCAGGCACCAGTGCCGCGTGGACCGCAGAGCGAGAGCGAGAACCGGGCTGCTTGCTCCCCACTCGGCATCCCTGCACCCGGCCTGGGGCCTGCTGCATAAAAGGCTCCCAAGTTCATTTGGACAAGGAGAATAAAGCAGACAGGAGCCCGAGAGACGGGCACACCTGTGCCCGGGAGCTCCACCGCGGCCTCCCCTCAGAGCCCTCCCGTCCTCCCCGAGTCTTAACAACTTGGAGGACGTCTCAAGGCTCCCCAAAGCTCCTGCTCAGACCTGGGCGATGCAGTGCAGTTCTGTAATCGTTTATACTTCCTGAAAACATGTCTGAACATCTTTGACAAGAGAAGGTAGATAATAGAATTCTCGCTAACCGGAACTGTAAATGGATTTGTAATCTACCCATGATTAAAATTATTTTCATCATGAAGTAGAATTCTCATTATTGTTACAATTTTAATACTATCAACCCCAAAGTGTCTTGGTGATTGATAATATAGACAGCAAAACCCTATATTATAGTAATTAAATTTAAAATGAATCAGCCATCCTCAGTTGTCTCAGTATACTACCTGATTATTTGAAAATAATTATCTTTGCGTGTCACCTCTCATTGGGTGGCATTTGGACCTGCTGCCTGGGCTTGGGTCACAGAGTTCCCACCCACTTGCAACACACAGATTCCGGGTCCTGGGGCTGCGATGGATGGTTTCTCCCATGGAAGTGAGCTCTGCCTGGGTGGCGATGCAGGCCGGAGCGGGGAGACCTTTGCACAAAGCCTTGAGGTGGAGGCGCGTGCTCGTAACCGCAGTGAAGCCAGCTCTCAGGAAAGCTCCGAGCGGCATCTGCCGCTCACCCGGGACTACTCCTTTCTGGTCAGAGCCGGGACCTGCTGTGCAGCACTTTCTCCATCAAACGAATTAGCTTCCAAAGCAAATGTCAGCGAAGCGAGCCGCACCAGGCTTCCCCACCCTCACCCCTGCCTCTCTCCCTGGGTTTTGCAGGGACAGGCATTTTCTCAGTGGCAGGAAAAGGTCCCCTCCTATGCCCTGCTGAGCCTCACCCCTCCGCATTCCCTTCTGTGACCCTCCCCAAACACATTTTTGGGCAACAACAGGACAAAAACATTCTTGCACAGGGGGCTCGTCCGCAGATCTCGCCAGGCTCGCAGAAGCACACCTGTTGTGGCGTCTGGATTTCCTTTTCTGATCATAGGCTTCTGACGGAGAGGGGGAGGAAGATCTCTATCAGGCGCTCTTCACCGGACAATGAATTTTCTTCACCATTTGAATGTATCTGCGGAATGCCTGAGTGATTCATTACACCAGATTCTGGAGTATGACAATGGGCAGCAGAAATGACTGATGCTATCTTTTTCCTGATTTCATTTCCCTGATCCTCTTCATCCCTTGGCCTGTGTACCTCGATTAATTAGAAACCAGGGATTTTCACTCATCAGCTGATGGGTTTCATGCTCCGCTCTGCCACAAATCTGCCGCTCGCACTATCTCTCTCACAGCCGCTGGCGGCTTGAAAAACTTTCCCTTCTTGGTCTTTTTTTCTCCCTTTTTGAAGCAGTGCTTTGTGACTACAGGTTTAGGTCTTTTAAAGATTCAGACTTTCAAAAAAGAGAGAGAGATTAAAATTAAACTAGAGAAGATTCAAAATCTCTGATTAAGTTAATCCCCATCCAAATGATACTTGTCCAAAAATGAACTTTTTGAAGAGATAATAATATAAATGTTTCATGGCTGCCTGCCGTAAGTTCCTCTCTTGAGCTATAGTAAGTGAACAGGCAAAGATAAAAATATATGTAAATATGATTTTTGTGTGGGCGCAGAAGCACTCAGTGTCCGTTTCTGGTGCGTTCAGGGCACCTGCACTATAATGTTTAAGCTCAACTGCATTCAAATTCCAGGTGAATAAGACATGTTATGATTGCTTCCAGAAATAAATCATTGAACCATTATTGTTTCTGCAGGAAATATTTTATAATTGAAATATGTTTCCCCATTAGGGCATATACCAAATTAAATCACATGATAATATAATGCCCACAAAAGCAAATCATAATCAAATACTATTAAAATGCAGAATGTTTTATAGCAAAATTCTCCTCTGAGATTTAAAAGACTGAGTCAAAGGTGAAAGACACAAATTATTTTCACCAGAGAAAAGCAGTCACTGCACTCCACAGAACAACTACTTCCCGGGCACTTTTCTCTATGCCAGTTGAAGTCTCCAGGTGAGAGGCAAAGCCCTCTGAGGTAGTCTGGCCATCAGGCTTGAGGGGTGGAACCAGGAGGGACAAGAAGCCCACGTGTCCATCATGTTTTGAACAGAGACTTCAGAGCTTTATGAATTTTGGCAGCCCTAAGATGAAATAGGTGTTTGCCAGGGACCACCGCACCCCCCACCCCCGCACAGCCATCTGAGGGGCACTCCAAAGCCAGCAGCCGCTCAGCAGCACAGCTCCCTTGTTTTTGCTCAAAGCAAAGAGCATTAGGAAGAGTTATTGTGGCTCCACCCTAGAGAGGGGTGGAGAGGGGACCCTCAAGCTGTCAAGTCACCATGTTGCCTATATTTCCACGGACTGAAATCCAACCACCGGTGCTGCTGGTTACGCAAATAACTGGTCAGTGTCGCACCACAGGGCTGAACGTCATCGCCGGCGTGGAGCGTGTCTCCTTGTTGAACTCTAGCGCTTACAGATTTGAAGGGAAGTGCGTTTCATGCATTCAGGTCAGTTTCTCTTCCTGACACATTTTTAAACTCTCAGGAGTACTGAGAGTGGGACAGAAGGATATTGGCAACATACCCTCGGATGTAGGTGCAAAGGGAAACTGATCACTGCTCTGGAATTGCTGGGACATTTTATCAAAACATACCTGGCTTTGAGTTTAAGAACAGAGCGAAGGGCCAGCAAGATAGCTCAGCTGACGAAGTGCTTGCTTAGGTAAGTGCAGGGGCCAAGCTTGGATGCCTGAGCTGGTGATGGAGTCCGGGCGTGGTGGCACAGGCCTGTAATCCCAGCAGCAAGGGGGCTGAAAACAGGAGGATCACTATGAGTCAGAGCTGCATGGTGAGACCCTGCACAAAAAAATACATAAAAGAAAAGAAAAGAAATCAAAAGAAATATCTAAAAAAGAAAAAGAACAAAACAACAAAAAAAAATCATGCCAAATTTCAGAGAAACTCCATTAGAAATTAGGAAATGGAGACAGAAGTCTTCAGTGTAAGTAAGTTCTGCTTTAAAATTAATATTTTTGCCATAGAATCACCATGACTTTTGCCCCACTTTTAAATTGGAACAAGTCAATATGATTGATCATGACCGGGTCTGCAATGCATCCTACACACCACGCTTGTCCCCAGCAGGGAGGCAGGGGCACTGAGGAAGCAGCTGGAGAGCATGTTGTTTAACCACAACACAGTGTGCTGCTAATCCGGAGCGTCCTGCCCATCTGTAATTGCCCACGTCTTTCCCCAATGTTTCCAATACTATGAAAATGTCACACGCTCCCTAATGCAGGACACAGGGGCAATGGTCAGGACTAGAAGGGGTGAGTGACCCAGCTCATCCTTCTGTGGGGTTGATAGCCTCTGAGGGCCCCTTGATGCCCATGTGTTTGCTGTGACATGCCACATGATGCTCCTCTCATCTATTTCATTCTAACTCATTCGTTCCTGTCCTTGGAATAACACTTTCATCTCAATTTGTGGCCAAAGTAATTTTCCTAGACTAAAACTTGCTACTCCATTGGCCTACTCTGGGAGTCTGGAAGATATTTTTTTCTTTTGATATAGCAGTTTAGAGAGGAAGAAACTGAAGCATTTTCAGAGTAATTTCGGCAATGGATAATTTCACCAATCTTTGTTGTCTAACAAACAACTATGAACTGAAACAACAGTTCACATCACTCTTTTTGTGCTGTTGTTGTTTTGTTTTTTTTGCAGGACTGGGGTTTGAACTCATGACCTTGTACTTGCCCAGCAGGCACTTGTGCCATGGAGCTATCTCCTCAGCCCCTAAGAGTAATCTCTCTCCTCCCTCTCTTTTTTAACAGCTAGCGTCAAATGACAACTTCTGATTCAAGTACGAAGAGTTTGCCTTCTCTGCTCTATACCTGTCAGGATAGCTGAGTGGGGATGGGGTGGTATAGGTCCTGCTGTGGGCCCATGGGGCCTGGATGTCTGCCCGGGAGCCACATGGCATTCATAGGCTCAACAGTTCTCACAGGAAGTACATGCTGAGCAGACCGAGTGGACGTCCTCAGCGGTGCTGTTTTTGTAATGGGTCACCTATATATTAGCAAAGATGAGGTACAAGACATCCTCACGTCTCGAGTGGGAATGGCAGTAGCTGTTCAGTATTTCTTCTATCATTCCATTATTTTTGAAATTATGTTCACTATCTTTCATTATGTGTTTATGTACTAACAATTCCCAGGCTAACAAATTGGAGTCAGGAAATCTAAGCTTCTGACCTAGATATTGAAGGTTCTCCCATTTGGATTTACTGACTCCCCTTGCCCAGAGTCAGAGCAGGAGCACCAGGAGTACCTCCATGGGGTATCTCTGCTTCTTTCTCTGTTGTCAGTGGCCAGCACATCTGATGCATAGTATTATACTTTACTGAAGTAAACTAAACAGTGATCCATTCAAATCACATGAATCTTCACTCTACCTACGACTTGATGGGCATTAATTTTGGCTCATTTGCTGCGAGTGCCTTTCTCTTGTCCTCCTGCTTACTTATCCACTTCTTTTGCAAAGTTCTCTTCCAGTAACAATTCATTCTCCAGCCCTTGTTACTTATCATTCCATCATAATTCATTCTTCCCAACATATATCCATCAAGTGAGTGTCAGATGCCAATCCAAGCTTTGTGCCAAGTCATGGGTCAAAGGCTCAAGGAACTTAGGATCATTCAGTCCACTTTAGTGCTTTCTTTCATTGCTGTTATAGTTTGTGTATAGGTGTTCCCCCGAAGCCTCATTCAGTCATGGGGCAGCTTCGGGAATTTCTAATTGATTATTGTAAAAATGGACGCTGCACCTCCCTTGGGGCAGGCAATTTGCATTTTAATGTAAGCGAGGAAGAAAAGTTAGCTGCTTGAGCTGCTGCTACCTCTCCCTACTCTTGCTCTTAGCTGCTGCCATGAAAGTTTGCCTTCTGCCATGTGCCATTCTACCTTGGAGCCAGCTAAATATGGACTGAAATCTCTAGTAACTGTGAGCTAAATAAAACTTCCCTTTCTTAATTTTGAGTGTCGGGTAGTTGTCCCCTCAAAAAGAAAAGACTAACTGAGACAAAATTTGGTACCAGGAGTGGGGTCATTGCTGTGACTAACCTGACCAGGTGGATTATAAGCTTTTGGAAATGGCTTATGGGAAGAGATAGAAAAGGTTTAGAGAGGTCTTCTACTTGTGAAGAGCTGGAAAAGCTTCAGCTGTTCTGTAGGGAAGATTCTGGTCAGAGCTCAGACCAAACAACTGACAGGTCTGCCTGTAAAGACCAGACTGGGGAGATTTCGGCTGGGAAAAAAGACTAAATTGGTTGTTGGACTCCAGATCATTTTTGTTTTTACTTGACAGAGTTGTCTGCATTTTGTTTGTGTCCAGAGACTTTACCTGAGTGTGAATTTAAGCATGGCAGACTGATAAATCTTTCAAAAGATATTTCAAAGCAGCCAAATATTGGGGCAGTGGCGTGGCTGTTATTGGGGGCTTTTAGCCAGATTTATGTTGAGAATCAAGAATAAAGAGCCCAGCAGGAGGATTTAAAATGTTGTGAGTTTGGCCAGAAAGAAAGTACCAGTAAAACTGTGGACTGCAAAGATTGAGCTAAGAGGATCTCCATTGCTGAGAAGGAACCAGAGAATGGAAAATATGGCCTGAAGGCATCATAGGAGGTGGTAGATCTCCACCCTTGGCAGCCTCAGAATTGCAAAGGTCAGGGACTTTGCCCTGAGGGGAAAGCTACTGAGCCCTTTGTTCTAGAATGGTGGCGGCTGCAAGAGGTTCCAGGATGGCCCTGGCATGGAGATTTATTCCTGAGAATCTGGGTCAGAGTGCTCAGCAATCCATGCACTCAACCCCTACAGTCAAGAGAGAAGGAAGCCTGGATGCTGCTCCACCTGGCAGCAAACCTTGGCATCATCCACATGGCAGTGGTTTTAGGCACATGGAGAATGCAAGAGTTCTGAGATTAAGAAGGCTTCCACCTCTATTTCAGAAGAAAGCCTGGGAGCCCAGGCAGTGTGTCCCTGAGCAGGCAGTGTGTAAAGCTATGAGTGAGATGCCTATTCAGTGGAAATCCCAAGTTTAAAAAAGCCAAAAACGTGGATCATCTAAGGAAAACTGCAAAGAGGGAGCAAAGCCAGCCTAAGAGAGAAGCTATGAGAGCTATAACTATCAAGAGTGCCATAGGCGTGGAGCCACACGGAGCTTACAATTTGCCACAGGTTGCTTCAGATGCTCCACAAGGACCTATAGGATTTAATATTGGCCCTTCTTGATTTTGAGCTTGTGTTATTCCCAATGCTTGGAATCCTGCTGTGTGTAATTTTTGGAATGGTAATATATAGCTTTTGCCTTTAAATGTTGAATGTGTTTAACTTTTCATTTGTACAGAGGCTCACGGAGACTTGGGACTTGGGCTTTTCAGCAATGCTGAAACTGTAGGGACTTTAGCATCTTAAGAGATGGAGTTATGTCTTTCACATAAAGGGATGTGCATGAGTCTTTGGGGGCCCAGGGGTGAAATGTTATGGTTTGTGTCTAGGTGTCCCCCTAAAGCCTCATGTAGTCATGGGAAGCTTCTGGAATTTGTAATTGGTTATTGTGGAAATGGGTGCTGCCCCTCCCCTGGGGCAGGTGATTTGCATTTCAGTGTAAGGTAGGAAGAGAAGTTAGCTGCTTGAGCAACTGCTAGCTCTCTTCCAAGGCTTTTGCTCTTAGCCTCCACCATGGAAGGTTGCCCTCTGCCATGTG
>PVKN010018312.1:0-16905 GCA_004027915.1 Capromys pilorides
TGTTTGTTTGTTTATTTATTCATTTTGTGGCTGGCTCAGCCTGCCCTGGTGGTGGCGCTGGCGCAGCATGTGGTGCCGGGGATCGAACTGCAGTCCCCGCAGTTGCCTGAGCCCTCCTAAGCAGGCGCTTTAGACCACTGAACCATCTCGCCGGCCCCAAGATTACCATTTTTTAAGTGTGAGGTGTGGTGGGATTAAAGGCATTCACACTGAGGAGCCCTGGCTGCCACACCTATCGCCAGACCTCTGGGCTTGCACAACCGCAACTCTACACCCATTAGGAAACAGCTTGTGCCCTCCCCCCCATGCTGCGCCTTTGTATCTGACCCCTCAGAGCCTCCGTAAAGCACCTTGGGCTCTGCCCGTCTGTTCTGTGACTGCCCTCTTAGCATATGGTACCCAAGGTCCGTGGGAGCTGTGGTCAGTGCCACCATGTTCCTCCTACTTGGGGCAGGAATGCTACCTCTACGTTCAGGCAAACCAGGTGCTGTTTATCCATTCGCCTGCTGACAGATGCAAGGCTGTCAGCACACGCAGATGGCTCTCTGAGGCCTGGCTTCCACATCTAGGTGTCACGTCCCCAAGCAGAAGGAACTGCGGGGCCATGTGGTCACTGCTATTTTGCCAGGAACTACCATATTATTTTTTGCCGTAGATGCACCTACACATTTCTACCAAGGGTGCACCTCATCCTCGTCCACCCCCAACTCATCCCCTCCTGTTTATTTTTTTAACAGTGGCCACCTGAAGGGAGTGCGGGGGCTCCCCTGGGGCTCCAGCTCCAGCTCTGCCCACCCAAGCACTTCCTCTTTGGCGCCCCCCTCACCCCTTACCTGGGTCTCAGCCCACACAGCCTCGCCAGGACCTGGCCCTCCAAGACCTGGCAGCTACTTGCACCCCAGTGCCTCAGAGACTTCGAGGCGCTGAGAAGCTCTCTGGTTTTGATTTGCTTATTGCTTGTCTTCAGCAATGAGAAGAAAAACCTCACAAGACTCTGCCTTGTTGACCAGTCCCTTCTGGAGCCCTGTTCCCTGTCACTTGGGGGTGGAGGTGCTGGGGGCTGGGCAAGGAACCCCCACATCTCCAAAGACCTGCGATGCCTTAGAACAGATGTGCTCCACAAGAAGCCCCAGTTTTATTAAATTAATCACTTTCTAAAAATTGTAGTAAAGCACACACAACACCAAACTTGCTCACTCCACGGCTTGGTACAGCTCTGAGTGTTAATGACATTCACACCGCTGCAGAACCCTAACCGCCACACACCTGAAAGTCACTTTCCACACACGCTGCTCATCCGTGATGCCCCAGGTGCTGGTGGGCACCACTTGACTTCTGTCCCTGTGCATCTCCCACCTCCAAGTACCTCACACAAGT
The DNA here is from genome assembly GCA_004027915.1 of Capromys pilorides. Lineage (NCBI taxonomy): Eukaryota > Metazoa > Chordata > Mammalia > Rodentia > Capromyidae > Capromys > Capromys pilorides. The sequence goes on from PVKN010018312.1 coordinate 1,378, forward strand.
GGCAACCTGCGGTACCCAACCTCTCGCGTGTGGCTTATTTCACTCAGCCAGAATTCCCTTCCTCTTTTCCCCAATCACATCCATGGCGCACACAGATCCCATTTTCCGTACCCCAATCACCTGTGGCTTCACCTCTGGCTCCATGCTTGAGGCACCTAAGATGTGGGTGTGCAAGCTGGGTGTGTGTGGAGGGGATTGCACATGTGATCCCAGCACTCTGGGAGGCCGAGGCAGAAGGACTGCAAATTCTAGTCCTGCCTGGGCAACATAGCGAGATCCTGTCTCAATATAAAAAAAAAAAAAATCACACAGGGCTGCAAATGTAGCTCAGTGCAGAGGCCCTGGATTTAATACTTTATTGCAAAAAGGGAAAAAAACATGGGTATGTAAGTAGGACTCTGGTTTTTGAGCAAAGATCTAGCAGAGATCAGAACCTATTCAAGGTATTATTTCCGGCCAAAGAGGAGCACAAGCATCAGGAGGTGAATTCTCCTTAGTGTTACCGTGCACACGGCACGCTGAGGGGTGGAAGGGTTGGGTAAGGCAGCAGCAGCTGCAGACCTAGCGGCTGCCTGCTCACCGCAAGGCGCACGCAGAACTGCCGCTCTCGCGAGGAAGGGCCAGGGCGCCAGCTTAACTACGTTAACCTTTTCCCTTTTCCCAGGGCTTCTGGGGATCTTAGGAGAGCAGTCCAAGCCGGAGAACACAGGTCCTTCAGCCTGGATGTGAGGATGATCTCATGGGGGAAGGGCAGAAGGGACGATCTCACCCAACCCCAGAGGGCATAAGCAGTCCCAGTCCACAGGGGCTTCCTGTGAGGGAGGAGTGGGTGTCTGGTTTCACCCACTCCTGGAGCAAGCTGGCTGGCTGGACTAGAGGCAGGGGAGGTGCACATTTTGGTTTGTCCTGTTGTCTGGGATGGTTAATTTTAGTAGGACTTGCTAGTCTCAAAAATGTCCCCAATTGAGAGACACATTATTGCATTATTACTTCATTAGTTATCTATTGGTATGTAACAAATTACCCCAATTTTCCAAATCTCAGTGGCTTAGCACAAGAACACACTTGTAGGTTGATCTAACATCCCTAGGGGCAAGGGATTTGGATGTGGCCCAGGGGACACTTCTGGTTTAGGACCTTCCCGGAGGTGGCACAGGGTACCTGCTGGGCTGCGACTCATACTTTCTGGGCAGGTGCCGTGGTCCCTCTCTGCAGGAGACATGGCCACACGACCATCTGTGGGCTCAGGGCACAGTGGCCGGCCTAGCATGGTAGCAGCTATCCTTCTAGGCCCCAACCCTGACGACACGGAGAGCTGTTCTGCCCACCTTCTGCTGGTCAGCAGAGGCACCAAGTCATAAACTGAAAGGTGGCAGGCCCAGAGGGCCCCATCTTTAGAAGGCAAGAGCGTCAGAATCTGAGATGTGTAAAAATAATCAGGGTTGTCCTAAAATAGAGGGGGAGGGGCAGGACAAAGCCATATCACATGGAGGGACAGGAACAGGGTCAGGTAAGGAGTGTGAACCAGAGGTAGAACGGGGCTGGCTGAGGATTCTAAGCCAGGCAGCGGTGTGACCAGGGACAGCAAAGAAGGCATGAGATCCACCTGGCTTCCCCCTGGGCCTGCTCCTGGGCTGTGGGTCTCACCTGTAGCTCTGGAGGCAAACACACCTCCACCCACAGACAGAAGCTGCGCTTGCGTTTTGCGTGGGGCTTTGTACACAAACTCTCTGCACACTGTTTTCAGCGTGAGTAAAACATTCCAGTGCGCACAAGGCGGCAGCCTGTGATTGCAGATACTTTTTACTCTCCAGCCTAGACACAGACCTCTGCTCCCAGCCGCTTCACGGGCGGCCTGGGTGAGGGTGGGGAGTGGCCCTGGGGCTCCCCCGTGCTTGCCCCGCTTATACCCCTCGCCTGATCTGTCTGTGTGGCCGCTGCTGCTCACAGCTGGGTCACATCTCTCCAACCCTGGCCTCCCAAGTGTTCCCTTCCAGCCTGATCTACAGTGACTGCCTCCTCCACGAAGCCTCCCTGGCCCAAGCTCTGAGGCCCTAGTGCACTTGGTCACTCCTTTCTGAGGCGCTACATCTAAATGACCAATGTCCTCCTAGGGCAGAGACAAAGCCCCACTTCCTAGAGGCAGAAGGTGACTGTGTGGGCACCGAGCTGGCTCTGTCCTTGCCGACTAGCACTGCCAGCTTAACCACGGTGTCTTCACACAGGAACATTCGCAGGTGCCAAAGTGGCTCACATGACTCTTTTCTAGGCCCCAGCACAAGCTGAGCCACAGGCATGGTTGTCATCTCTCTGTGACAGGTGAGACGCTGACAGCACGAGATCAAGCAGCCCGCCCAAGGTCACATGGCGGCGTGTGGCAGCTGGGATCCCTCTGAGGGCTCAAGGTCCTAGTTCTTCTGCTGGCCCATCTTTCCCTGAACTGCAACCCAGTGGTGGCCTCAGCCCTGCACATGCAGGCAAATGATGTAGGTGTGGACAATCATTTTGCAGTTCTATGTTTTTCTCCCACAAACATCATTCTGGTCCCCAGAGCTCATGGTGGCTCGTCAGCAGGATGGGCTGCACTGTATAGCGTCCCCAGCTTGAGCCTCACCTTCCTACTGCCCCAGTGAGATGGCCTTCCAGGGTGGAGTTTGAAGATCGAAGCATTTCAGGGCCAGCAAGACAGCTCAGTGGTCTAAAGCGCCTTCTTAGGCAAGCTTAGGCAACCACAGGGACTGTGGTTCGATCTCTAGCACCACATCCTGCGCCAGCCCCACCCCCAGGGCAGGCAGAGCTGGCGGTAACATAAATAAATAAAGTTTTTTAAAAAAAAGACTGAAGCATTTGCTGTGGGGCTATAGCAATAGCTCTGGGAAGAGGGTCCCCCGGTCCAGGGAGTGACACCAGTCTGCTCTGACATCCAGACAAGTGATGAAGGGGCTGTGGTGCATGGCCAGATTTCTTAGGTTCAAATTCCAGCTGTCATTTTTGTGCATCCCCAAACCTCAGTTTCCTCATCTGTAAAATAGGGGTGCTACAGATTCCACACAACAGGGCTGTTGTCAGGCTGAATGAGCTCACAAGTGTGTGGTGCTGAGACTGCTCCAGAACCTGGAACGTACCAAGAGCTTTGTGAGTATGACCAGCGACCACTGTCACCACTGCTGGTCTCACACGTGTTCCTAACTAGTTCCATTTTGCCTTCTGGGCTACAGAGGAGAACTCCGCATCCCCACAAGCCTTGGTGCAAATGCAGCGGTGGGCAGCCTCTGGCCCAGGACGATTATTTCTAGTCCTTCCAACAAGGTCCCAGGGTCCAGGAAGGTGAGGCATGGGTGAGGCCAGCTGCAGTGTTCAGCACTGTTCCTCCTCGAATGGGGGCGCATGGGAATGTCTCTATGCCCCTCAAACAGAGTCAGCCTTCAGGCCTCCGTGGGGCTGGGCAAAGTCAGTCACCCAGGTACACACAGCTCACCACCGACCCACTGCCCCAAGACCCAAAGCCTCCAGGTGGCAGGCCCCATCTTCAGTGGTGAATCCTGATTGGTCCCTGATGGTCTCATTCCCTGTGCTAGCCATAGGCTGAGACATGTTCATGTGACCCAGTTCTGACCAATGAGTGGAGAAGCCTGCAGGGCTGGGGATGCCCCTTCTCCAGGCAGAGTTTCCTCTGGAGGGCCCAAGTCTCCCAGAACTGGGAGCTGCCAATACACAGGTAGATCCACAGGGATCAAAACTGCCAGGCTGATGGCCAAATAGGAAGGCAGAAAGATCTGGGTCCTGATGACATCATCAAGCCTTTAAGTTAGCCAACCCTGAAACAGTCGGGTTCTTATCACATGGGTTTCAACCTTCTTCTGGTTTAAGAAGTTGGGTCATGGCTTTTTGTTATTTTGTTATTCGTAGTCCAAAGCATCCTTCCTAATAATCCTGATTACCGTTCATCTACCAGAGATTAAGCCCATTACAGCTCTCTGGGAAGGCTTTCTGGAGGAGGGTGTGTTTAAATGGAGTCTCAAAGGATGAACAGGTGGACAAAGGGAGCAAAACCTTGCATTAAAAGCAAGTGGCTAGACCAAAGGGCTGGAGGCTGGAGATGCCAGAAGGCTGTGGGGGACACCAGAGATCATCTACGTTTTGGGGGTCTGGAGAGACACAAATGGGAAACAGGCACTGTTGGACACAGCCGCAGGAACCCGTAAGAGCAGAGAGGGAGCTCTGCAGGTGGCCTCACCCTCTGGTTTCTGACCAACAACAGGTGCACTGCGCTCTGTTCTTCTGACCCACGCTAGCCACACCCAGAGGCTGCCCGAGTGTCCTCAGCAGAGCCAGGCAGGGTCATCAGGTTTGCCTCCTGCCAGCTGTGCTCTGCCTGCCAGGGCCCTTTCAGCCCCCAGGGCACTCATCAGAGACTTCAGCAAATACATGGCTGAAATCTGGGTCATTTTGTGCGTGGGTCGGAAAATCCATCACTCAGACAGTCACTGAGAGTAACTAAGTGCCTACAAAACGGTATGCTCAGGGCAGTGGGGATGGACCGGGTTCAAATCCCAAGCCAGTGGCGCCCTTTCCGCGTGACCTTGAGTGGGCCGCTGCACTCCTGCAAGCCTCGCTAGAGTCTCACCTCTACGCAGGGCAGGGGGGTTGGGCAGCTCTTCTCATCTACTGTGGAGGGAGGGGAGGAGCAGACAGCATGATGCCCAAGCACTTTTAGGGATGCAAATTTATAGCCCAGGAGGGGTGAGAAGCAAGCACATGATGTGCCACTGGGGGACAGAGCTGAGAAGGGGCATCCCAGAGCTGTCCTCAGGAAGTGGAGGTCTAGATGGGATGGGCCCAGGGACTCACATTTCTGCCTTCAAAGAAAAGGGCTGGCAGGGAGGAAGTACAGGGAGGTCTCAGTTGTGGGCCTGTACAGCTTCCTAAAGAGTGGGCACCATTTGCAAATGGAAACAGCAATACCTCTGGTCATTTACGTGCCCCTGAAAGAGCCACTTAACCTTTGAGCCTGAAGTTCCTTCCTTGCAGAGCCAGTAAAACACCTAGCAGACACCACAGGGGGCCAGTGACTAAGTCTGCTGGGGAAGGAGGGTGGGGAATGGGGCCATTTCAGGGTGATATCACTAAGCCTAGGGGGCTGAAGTGCAATGCAGTGAAATAGGGGGGCATGAAGAGATGAAGGATAGGCACAGAAGTGTGATGGGAAAGAAGGCAAAGTGGGGGTCACTGAGTCTCCTGGATCTAGGCTAAAGCTAAGGACTTGGGATCCAGATTTCCCAAAGCCTTGAATGCCAGTCAGGGGCTTGACCCCATAGTGCAACTGACACATTTTAAACAGGCAGCACTGAGACACTCAGGGGATGGTGACTGCTCTGTGGGGCCATGTCTGAAGGCAGGTACTGCAGGAAGAGTCAAGGAGAACCCGAAGTCCGCCCTGGACAGGTGATTTCTGCAAACAGCTTAAGCAACAGATTGGCACCTCAGTGCCGCTTTCACACCTGCTAGAAGCCACTGCCCACCTCCGGGCAGTCTGTGAAAAGCAGCCTACTTTCATTTCACACGGACATGACGAGAGTCAGAGTAGGGTCACCTGCCTCAAGCTCAGGCAGTGAGAGGGCTGGTCACAACCTGAGTCACAGCCTGGGACCTGTCTGGGCTTGGGCAGCTTGCAGAAACAGGTCCTCTGGGTCACTTGACAGATGTACTTAGAAGCTGGAGACAGGAAGGTGACCTTTGACCTCTGAGTCATCTGGAGTCCAAAGGGAGAAGAGGGACCCAAGGAGGGATAGGTTTTGCGGTGGTCACCTGGGCCAGCAGGACTCACCCACCCCAGAGCCAGGTCTATCTATCCACAAGTCCTCCAAACTGGACCCTAGGTATGCGTAGGAGTTGCTGGAAGCTCTTCCACAAAAGGCAAGGACAGAGGGAGCCACCTCTTGCTGCTTTTCTAAGAAGCCCCCGAAGCCCCCTCCTTTCAGCACCCCGGCCTGAGGCATAGCTGCAACCTGAGTCATCATGCCCATCTGAATGGTAGTCGACCGGGCTGGCCGAACAAGGGCCAGGGGTTGGAAAAACAAGGCTGTAGTGTTAACCTCCAGCCCGGATCGGGGGAGGAGGGGCAGAGGGCAGGTAGGCAGGTAGCTGGGAGCAGAACCCAAGGACTCAACAGCCAATGGGGGTTTTGTGTGCTGGAGGGGGGTGGCTCAGAATCTGCACTCTTGGCTTTTGTTTTCAAATGACCTGTTTAATGATTACCTTTTGCAATCAAAGGAGCAAGGGCTTCCAGAAGGCAAGAGCTCCAAACCTCCAGACCCCAGACCCGGGAGGAGCTACCCAGCCGGTGAAGAAAGTAAACAAGACACCCATCACTGGCAGGTCTGGCCGCCTCGAGCAAACAATGGCCTGGGACTGAGCTCCCAGCTCATACACACATCAAAGTGAGCTTTCCAAGCAAGAACTTCAGCAGGCAAATAACAGATTTGGATTGAATTATTTCCCTGAACACTCTGAGCTGTGCACAGAAGGGGACAGCCCAGGGGTGGGGGCTGTCATTTCCACTTAACCTTGACTGGTAATGCATTCATTCATTTTTGCAAGGAATGTGAGCCACTTTCACCTGCCCCCCCCAAAAAAAAACCCACCAAGCAACAACTTCACCATCCATTTTTAACAGTCACAGTGGTAGGCAACAAGGGCTATACAACAGCTACCTGCACTCAATGGCCCAGAGGGCTCAAGCTCCTTAAAAAAACAAAACCCTAACACAAATACCTACCAGGGCGCTCAAAGTCAAACCTTTACCCAGCACTGGGGAAAAATCCAAGTTGTTTTTTTTTTTTTTTCCTACCTTCGTTTTACCTTCCAAGGCCTTCAACTTCCTCCTGCATCCAAGCCCAGCTAGGAGGCAGATCCATAAACAAGCCTGCCCCTCCCCTTCCACGGATCAGCACACCCCCCCCTCCCAGCCTTCCCTGGACCCCAAGAGAAAGAATAGTGGCGACCCAGGCCTTGCAGCCCCTTGTCTGCCCTCCCCCAAAGCCGCAACCCTCGCAGGCACCTTGAGATAAACATCCACTAATGGTTTTATAATTTTTCTGCTTTGGGTGGCCGGGCTCGCTGGCTTGGATGAATCCCTCCCCCTTGGCCGTGGCGACCTGGGCGGAGGGTAGGGTGGGGGACAATTGACAGGAGGAGGAGGATGGGGGGGGGGTTAGTTTGCTTTTTCCATTGCAGAGTCCCCACACCTGTTTTTCATTCATTCGTTCATTCGTTCGTTCATTCATTCACGGATTCGTCACTGCGGTCCCCCGGGCCTGGGGATCTCGGGGAAGGGACCGAGATGGGTGTGTGTGTGTGTGTGTGTGTGTGTGTGTGTGTGTGTGCGCGCGTGAAGAGAAGGCGATGACAGCGGCGGGCTAGGGGGTCAGGGCGCAGGGACCCACATGGGAGGGCAGAAGGGGTGGCTCTGTCGAAGGCTGGCGCTCTCCGGGGCCGAAGTTGTTTTCCGCGGCGCGGCGACGAGGATAGCCGCCCCAGGGTGCGCCTCTTTGTCTGTCCCCGGCCGGGTGCCGCGTCGCGGGTCCCCCCCCTCCTACACCAACCCCCAGCGCGCTCGCTCACCTGGTCTTGGAGGACAGGAAGGCAAGTTTGATGAGGCCGTAGGTGAAGAGCGGGATACTCTCCTTGGCGACGCTGGCAACTTGCAGCCGATGCTCTAGGATGTGGAGTTCCATCGTCCGCCCGCGCTCCTCGGCGGCTCATCGGCGGGGGGCGACCCGTGGCCCCCCGCGCTCCTCCCCGCGCCCCGCCCCGCGCGCACCGCCGGCACTGAACCGCCGCGGGCCGGGATGGACCCAGTAGCGGAGGGAGACCCGACAAGTTGCGAGGGGGGACCCCGGAAAGGTGGCTGAGGTAGAAGCGCCGGCGGAGTGAGCGGAGGAGCGGCAGAGCAGCGGCGCGCGGCGCCGGCGCAGGCAGCAGCTGGTGTTCGCTGTAACAAACAACTTGCCACTCAAACGCCGGTCCGCTGCGCATGCGTCACCGCGCAAGGCTTGATGGAACTTGTAGTCCTCCCGTTGCCGGGGTGCCGCGGGCTGCTGGAGTAGAGGGGGAAGGGGCTGAGTAGCTGCGCCACGAATGCACTGGAAATGCGGCGGCGCGGGGCTCCGCAGGCCCGCTGAGAAGTCCGAGGGGAGTCCGAGGCATTTGGAGCCAGTCTGAGCCTGGGTTTATGCTCTTGTTATTTATTTTAGCTCCAGGCTAAGTAATTTGGCGGGAGAGAGGTGGGACCCCCCCCAAGACGACTCCATCGCTGGGGGAAGCCTAGACCTGGGAGGAAAGAGGTTTAGAGAAATCGGTAGAGCGCAGAGAAACCAAACCGAAAGGGCATGTTGGGGACAAGGAGGAGGGGTCCAAGAGGGCTGCTCCTCACGGAGGGAGGAGACATCCAGGCTGGGTTCTGAAGGATGAATCGGAGCTTGCGGGCAGGGGGAGGGTCGCGTGGACCCAGGGCCGCGGCCTTTCAAGAAGGAACTGCGTGTCCTAAGGCACAGAAGCGTGAAAGCCCTTACGGTGCTATTTGGTTTTGTTGCAGCGGAAAAAACCGAGTGGGTAGAGACGGTAGATAAGGCAGGCGCGGTAACCAGCACTCAGGTCGTGAAGGTCGTATGTTGAGCTCATGAAGGGGCTGGCAGAGCATTATCGAGGGAGCGATGGGCGACAGGGACGGCGAGAGCCGGATTGGAGGGTGGGAGGAGGAATCTGAAAACATCGAATCACTTCCAGCCTCAGGGCCAAGGTGCCGGGCCCCATTCCCCAGACATGGCCCCCTTCATGGGTGAGTGGTTCTGAAATTTTCTACGTTAGCGGTGCTGGAGTTTTGCCCTTTGGTAGACTTCATGGCTCAAGTCTACCTGCTGGGACAGGCTGGGAACCCTCCTTTTGAGGAAGATTCCAGCTGGTCTCACCGACATTCACAGCCCTTCTCAGCTCTCCTAGGTTAGATAAGAAGGTTATTAAATAAAGCGTCCTCATTTCCACCAGTGGGTATGGAACCTGTAATCTTGAATAAATCTCTGAGATGCTTACTTTCCTCTTGTTTTATGTTCACTGAAGAATTTATCACTGTCTGATAGAGAATATATGCAAAATAAATTATCCAACCTTTCATCCATAACCAGCTAAATCTCCACTCAATAAAAAGTGTTTTTTTTTTTTTTCTTCAGGGACCAGGGATTAAACTCAGGACCTCGCACTTGCTAGGCAAGTGCTTATTCTACTGGCCCAAAACAGGAATTAAAAAAACAAATTTTTTTTTCTTTAAATTGGAATGGAACCCAGGGCCTTCTTACTGAGCTGTACCGCCAAGCCTTTTTTATTTTTGAGACAGGATCTCACTAAATTGCTAAATTGTCCAGGCTTGCAGTCCTGCTTCAGCCTCCCAGAGTACTGGGATTGCAGTTGTGCGACACCACGTGCCCCAAAAGACAACAATTTTTGTCTGTTTTCTGCTGTACTCCCAGACTGGGGCTTGGCAACTGGCACATGAGAGACACTCACTCAGAGTTTTGGGACTGCACAAATGCGTAGTCTATGCCTTTTTGATCATAGATCCACAAGGCCCAAACAAAAGTGCATTCAGGCCCAGAAGGTAGCATTCAAGCTGCCCGGAACAAAGAGCAGCCTTCCTGAAGGCACAACTTTTGGTTTCCACCAAAACAGCCGACAGGTGATGAAACAAAACAAACAAGGCTAATGGCCAGATTTGGCCGGTTCTCTGACTTCTGCTCTGGGTGGCTGAAGTCTTATTTTTCAGTATGCGGGCTATGACCCTTGAGGGTATGGCGAAATCAATTGAGCAGGGCACAACTGGCATTGAAAGCAAGAAAGGAAGACAGAATATAAGGTCCTGAGAACTGTGCATAGCAAGCCCAGATTTTGATGCTCTTTTCTGTGTCTTAGGAAACACTGGTTTTGACCATGTGTATATGCAGGCATGTATGCATGTGTCTGTTGGTGCATGTGTGTATTGGATCTTTAAAAAAAACTTATTGTTAACATAAGTTGGTCAAAAAGGTTTGAAAGCACTGTGGGCTTTATGTTTACTAAGTCGAGCTATCTAAGTTTGCAAATTTAAGTGTTGTTTGACTTGCAGATGCTTCCACAGAATTGTATTTGGTGCTTAAGATTTCCGTGAAATTTAACTATTGAAGGTAATATTCATGTGTTCAGGAAACTGGCTTTTGGGTTGCCAAGTATGGAGGATGGCTGCAGGCTGCGATTAGGGTGAGATCAGGGAAGTGCCTTGGACAACAGATTTAAAGCTAAATACAACGAACGACTCAAGACAATGCAAGGGGTAGGGGTAGATGCCATCCGAGAATTCCCTTGTCCCTTAGCTCTGTAGCCCTTCTGTGTTCTGGTCCTTCGCTAGTTCCTTTTGATTCCTAACTGGTTTATTGAGTGCTCAGCCTTAAAATGAATGGAGGACCAGCTTGTGTTCCTTCCTGCAGTATGTTATAGTGGTAGCTGCTTGTAAATCGTATCTCCTGAAAGCCCTTCTGCACTGGCTTTGGCTTCAGTTTTGTGGCTTTGGATTTGGCTGGTGGGTTAGTAGCATGTGTGCGGGATATACCCTGTGGATTGGGACTTGCAATCTGGATGCCATCCTGGTGACATGCTATAAGAAAGCCGGGATGAAAGGCTATGAGGACAGGTCCAACTGACACAGCTGGAGCTAGCCCCTGTTGACAGAGGCTACCACCTGCCAGCCATATGAGGTAATCTTGGGCTTTCCAGCTGACTGTCTAGCTGAAGACATTTTAGTGCATTCCTGTTGCTATATCAAGATATCCGAGGCTGGGTAATGTACAAAGAAAAGAGGTGTGTTTAGCCACAGTTCTGGAGGCTGAAAGTTCATGATTGGGTGGCCCTGGTAGTTTGATAGCTGATGAGGGCAGCGTGGCAAATGGGATCATGTAGACAGATGGAAAGCCAGAGAAGGGGAGGGGACAGGCTTGTTTTCCTTACCACCCACTCTTAGAGGAACCCACTGGGTCTGGAGAGAATGACTTTGATCCCTCCCAAGGGTGGCACTTCCAGTGACTTAACCACCTTCTTCTTGGACCTTTATCTTATGGGTCCCACCCTCTCTGAATCAGCGCCCTGGAGACCAGGCCTCTGGTACATGAATTTTCATGGGACAAACCACATCCAAGCACCAGGTGAAACCAAGAGAAAAGATCCAGCTGACCATAGAGATGTGAGAGGTTGTGGTTTTTGGGCACTAAGATTCAGGGTGGTGATGCAGCTATGTATCTCCTTAGCCTCGTTTGTCTCTCAGTCTGAGCATGGCCAGTCTCTGGCTTCCAACCCATCATGGCTCTCAGGCTGCCAGTTCCAGCTCAGAATATCTCCCCACATCCTTGAGTCACACAACTGACTTCCCAGTGTTGGCTGTGTCCATCTGCCATGTCCACAGGCTTGGTGAAGCCATTGTGTTCAAACTACTTCAGCATGTGACCCATGTTGAGCCTGCCTGGATCTTTTTCACACAGGGTCTTGGTAATTCTCTGAGTTGTCCAGGATGGGCTCAAACTAGGATTCACCTGCCTCGGCCTCCCAGAGTGCTTTGATTATAGGTGTGCTGCAACCCTGGCCCTAAGTCCTGTCTTAGATGACAGGATCTTCTCACTCCTGCAAATCACAAAGCTCAGTGGCTCATGGTGTTTTTTGAGATGGCTGCAGATCTTGCAATGTTTGTATTCCTCTTGCAAGATGACCCCGACGATTGTCCCAGTAACAGGCCTATCTATGTTGTTGTCCCTTGAGTGTGGGCCAGCCTGTCATTGCAGAGGAAGTGGCCCTGTGTGACTTTTGAAACTCATCCTAAAAGGCAGTACTTTTGCACTTAGTTGCCCTGTTGGGATGCTCAAGCAGCATGGGCCACCTGGGAAAGCCATCTGGTTTCACTAGCCTACTAGGGCTACTGTGCCAAAGTACCAAGAGTGGGTGGCTTAAAGCAGTGGTCCCCACACATTTTGACACCAGGGGCTGGTTTGGGGGAAAATGGTTTTCCCACAGACCTGGAGGGAGGGAATTGTTTGGGGATTATTCCACTGTGTTGCACTTGCTTTCTGCTGTTATTACACTGTACGCTTTATTTGTATGATTATTGCATTAGGTTGTCATAGGACCCCAGATCCCATGCATGCATAGTTCACAGCAGGCTTGCCCTCCCTTTTGATCTAAAGCCCCTCATCTGACAGGTAGTGGGGCTCAGGCAGTGATGCAGCTGGAAACAGATGCAGCTTCGCTCAGTCCCTAAATTGTTTCAAAGTAGTGTGACCAGGTTATCTTGGTTTTAACTCTGAAAGTCCCACATGGTACAAACCACATGGGCCCTAGGGAAACCAGAACAATGGTGACTGTCTTCCAATCCTACTTGGATATTGTCTGGGAACTGAAACGTGTGTCAATTTTTAAACTTAAAGGAATGAAAATGATGTCAAGTTACAAAGCTGGTCACATGTGACAGGGATTCCTTCTGGTGCTACTGTTATATAACACACAGCCCACACTTCATGGAGTACAAGGACGGTTACTTTATTAGTTCACAAATTCTGTAAACTGTGAATTCAAATGGAATAGTTCCTCGTTGCTCCACAGAATTTGGCCTTGCTCTGGGAAGATGGGCATGGTGGGGGAGACATGACTACCTGGGGCTGGAGTCATCTGGAAGTTCTGTCTTTCATGTCCAGAGCCTGGTGGGGCTGCCCTGGGTCTGTACACTAGAAAACTGTCTGTGTGGCCTGGTGTGCTGGTTAATTATAAGAGGTCAACTTGAGAAAGGACTGCCTAGCAGATTATTAAAACTTTGAGTGTGTCTGTGGTTGATTGATGGGCCAGCAAATTGAAGGAGGAAGATCTACCCGCAATGTGACTGGCACCAACCAATAGGCTTATAGACTTGGGTGGCGTCAACCAATGGGCTTATAGACTGGACAGAAGAAAAAAGAAAAGAAGAAAGTCTTTTTTCTTCTTTGGAGTTGCAGTCTTTGCTATTGCCCTTGGACTTTGCTCTCCAATTCTTCAGGCTTTGCGTGCAGACCCGGGCCTTCTAATGCATACCCTTTCTAATCCGGACTCACACAGAACTCTTTGAAGCTCTAGGCCTTCAACCTTTGATTGGGTTCTCCTGCTCCCCAGCACATAGGTGGCCATCTTACATTCGTCCTCCACTGCCTGATTCTGCAGGCAGCCATTGTAAATCTACTGAGTGAATCCTGCATGTAATCATGTATGTGTATTTTATATTCCTGTGTTCTTCTCATGAATCTTAGAAGTGCGCCTGGGCCTCTCATAGCCCGGAGGCTGCCTTCCCAGAAGGGGTCTTGCAAGGAGAGCTTAGAGACTCTGGGGGCTCCAAGGGAAGCAGAGGCAGACTCAGGTCTACTTAGGACTCAACCTCAGAAATCAGGAAGGTGTCACTTGCACTGTTGTTTCTAGGTGAAAAGGGTCTCAAGCCCAGCTTGGGCTAAGGAGTGGGGGCATAGGGGTGACACAGAAGAATTTTAGGTGTGGTTATTCTTGCACCCAGCTTTGGAAGATACAAGATGCTGGTGCCTAATGAGAAGGCCCAATGAGCCTGTGGCTTGTGCCTCAGCTTGGTTTTCTCATTATGCCAGTTCCACCACATAGCTCTGAGCAAGGGTCTTGGAAGTTCAAGCTGTCACCCTATTTCTCCAGCCCTCCCAAAGGTTCTATTTCTTGTGGGATGAGTGGCGCATGCCTGTAATCACAGCACCCTGGGAGGCAGAGGCATGAGCTACAAGTTTGAGTCCAGCCTGGGCAACTGAGCAAGAAGAGCCAAACTAAAAAATAAGAAAGTTCTGGGGATGTAGCTCAATGCAAAGGCCCTGGGTTCAATCCTCAGTTAAGGTTCTGTTCCCTACTTGTTGTGGTTTGTGTCTCACTGTCCTTGCAAAGCTTCGAGCAGTCACTGGGGCAGCTTCTAGAGTTTGTGATTAATTTGTGATCCAATGCTAGGATTATGGGTGTGAGTGCCACGCCCACCTACCCTGGGGGGAGGGGGACAGTCTGAATGCTGCATAAGGAAGGGAGAGGCTGGCTAGCAGCAGCAGCGGCTGCTCCCTGCTTTGCTCTTCACTGTTTTCTGCCATCATGAACTGCTGCCCTCTACCATGTGCCACTCTGCCTTGGAGCCAGCCCATATGGACTAAAACCCCCACTAACTGTGAGCTAAATAAACCTTTCCTGCCTTAATTTTGGGTGTCAGGTATTTTGTCCCAGCAACAAGAGAGAAGTAACCGAGACACTTCTCAATTGGGTAAATTAAGGTCAGGTAAATAAAGCTTTTCATCTTGAGGTGATTATAGATCCACAGGTAGTTCATTACTCCTTCACCTAGAATTGCCCAGTGTGACAGCTCGCATAATCCCTCAGCCAGAGCGTTGGCTGTGTGTTTGTATGTGTTCTGTGTGATTCACCCAGTATTTCAAAATATACTCTTTTTCTTTTCAATACTGGGAATTAAACCTAGGAACTGTCCCTAGTTTTTCCTACCAATAACATCTAACATTACTATAGAATATTTGTTTCAATGAGTGAACTGAAATTGCTACATTGCTAGTAACTGAAGCACGTATCTTGCTTAGATTTCCTTCGTTTTTGCCCAATGTCCTTTTTCTGTCCCCAGAGCACATCCCAAATCCCGTGTTCCATCTGGTTGTCATGACTCCTTAGGCTCCTTTTCAGCAGTGACAGTTCACTCAATATTTTAAAAATAAATCCCTTTTCTATGTAAACTGGCCAGAGTGGATCCAATTGCTTGTAACTAAGACCCATAATAGATACACTGGTGTTCGGTGCTCCCCACAGCCCAACCATGGTTGCCCCGTGCCTTCACCTGCCAGTCCCTACTGGCACTGTCACTTACCACCCAGTGAGAGGTGTGTCTCCCTCCTCCTTACCCCCTGCTTCTAGCCTCTTTGCACAGGTGGAAAGACGGTGTGTGTATGTGTGTGTGTGTGTGTGTGTGTGTGTGTGTGCGCGCGCGCGCGCGCGCACACGCTGCTGGGAATTGAACCTAGAGCATTGGCATTGAGCTACATTTTTAAATTTAGAGACAGTTTCCTTAAGTTGCCGAGTTACCCAGGCTGGGCTCAAACTTGCGATCCTGCCACCTCAGCCTCTCAGAGTGCTGGGCTTAGAACCATGTGTCACCACACCTGGCTCAGATACCTTTATTTGAGCGCCAATGTTACTGTCTTCTCTGGGAAGCCTCCCCTGACCAGCCCAGCATGCCTGCCTGCCTGCCTGTCTGCGTTCTGCAGCCCAGGCTCTGCACTGTGGGCCATGTGCTTGTTAAAAGCCCGTTCTCAGGGCTGGGGATACAGCTCAGTGACATAAGCACCTGCCTGGAAGCGCAAAGTCCTGAGTTCAATCCCCAGTACCGCAAAATAAATAAATAAATAAATAAATAAATAAATAAATAAATAAATGCAA
>PVKN010018313.1:0-16898 GCA_004027915.1 Capromys pilorides
TTGCATATTGTTGTCTTCATGGTAGTTATTCAGAGGAAATGATGCAGACGTGCTATCTTATCTAAAGACTATTAGTACATACCTTTCCTCTGCGTTACAGATGAAATTAAACAAGAAATTAAATAATATCTAGAATTCAATGAAAATTCAAGCACAACTTATTTGAATTTATGGGATGCAATGAAACCAGTTCTTATAGGGAAATTTATAGATGCCAGCTCACACATTAGGAAAACAGAATGGGAACAAATAAATACCCAAATGCTTCACCTCAAATGCCTAGAAAAAAAAAAAGAGCAAATCAAACCCGAAGCCCAAAGATGGGAGGAAAGTAAAAAGATTCAAGCAGAAATTAATGCAATTGAGACAAAGACAATGATATGAAGAATTAAATCAAGAAGCTGGTTCTTTGAAAGATTAAATAAAGTTGATAAACCCCTAGCTACCCTCATCAAAAAGATGAAAGAAAAAACTCAAATTCAAGCAATAAAGAATGAAACGGTAAAATTATCATAGACCCTCTGGAAATTCAGAAGATTGTAAACTCTTAAATTTGCTGTGGTGCTGCTCTGAGGGGCGGAGGAGTCAGGTAGACTCTCAAGGCAACAGTGGCTATTCAAGACCCTCCCATTTCATGTTTTGCTTCGTGCTTTGATCAACTCTTCTGACTTCTGATAGGCCAGTTTGTCTAGCTCTGCTGAACTGCTGCCAGCCCTGTTGTGGTCAGAGGTAGCTGAGCTCTGTCAGCCCCTTCAGGGCAGGTGGAGTTTAAGCGTTTCAGCCACCAAGGCGCTGCAGTGCCCAGGGGTCTGCTTGCAAAGGCAGACCCTGGCTCCCCTCTCACTGTGGTCACTTATCTCATGAACAAGCTCCTGGTTCCTTCTACCAGGAACATTGGTGACACTTTTCCAAGAGCAGGTTTCCCCAAGTTCTAACCCAGGACTGACACATGAGTTAATATATTAATTTAAAACAATCATAATGTGCAATAAATGAGTGCATTTCCCAAACATTCTGATCCTATGAGTATTTTCTTCTCAGTGGTAGTGAATAACTAACAACTTTTTTAAAAAATAAAGCAGCATTTTATTTTTTATTTATTTACTTTTTTATGACCAGCTCAGTCTGCCCTAGGGGCAGGGCTGATGCCGCATGTGGTGCTGGGGATCCAACTGCAATTCTTGTGATTGCCTAAGCTTGCCTAAGCAGGTGCTTTAGACTGCTGATCTATTTTTGCCAGCCCTTAGGATTAACAAAATTAATCTTTAAACTATATTAATAGAGGATGAACTAAGATCTAAATAGTTAGAAAATTCAGATTTTAAGAAAAGTAACTGAAAGCCTTGTAGACATCATTAAAATTCGTAAGCTATCATTTGTCCAGGGTTATATATGCTATTAGGGTTTTTCTTTCATTTTAAAATGTTGTTTTCCTAGAAATGAACCAGGTTTTCTGAGTTAACTCCTCTTTTACTTACTCATTCTGGTCTTTGGGATTGTGTAAAATGCAGGTGGGTTTATCTCCCCTTGACCAAGGCTTGAAGCATGTGTACAGATGACTTACAAACTATAGTAGGTTTTAAGATTTTTTTTTTTTTTTTTTTGGTGCAGAGTCCCACTGTGCAGCTCAGACTTGGAGTGATCCTCATGATTTCTGCCTCCTTAGTGCTGGGATTACAGGCATGAACCACCACACCTGGACTCCATTACTAGCTCAGCCTGCCTGGGGTGGGGCAGGTGCCACATGTGGTGCCAGGGATCGAAGCCTGGCCCTTCTGCTTACCTAAGCAAGCGCTTAGTCTGCTGAGCTATATTACTGACCCTCATAACAGGTTTCAGTACTACAAAGAAATGCATATGTTTGGGAAGGAAAGAGTAGCTCTTTTGTGAAGAATGATGCTCAGATTTCTGTTTGTAGGTTCAGGGAAGTTATTTAGAATGAGCATCATGCTTCATCACTGGTTTCTGAAAGCATTTGTTTTAACTGCAGCAAGAAAATACAGATAATTTTAATTTTTTTCCACCTAGTAGTAAAGAGTCATTAATTTATGACTCTACTCCCAAGGGAGATATGCTTATCTCTGTGTACATGATGTCATTTCTTTACAGCAAATTCCTAGAAACACAGTGAGAGGCCACTGTGATGATTCTAACTCAAACCATTTATGAATATGATAAAAATAAAATTAGGCTTCAGAGTTTCATGACTGAATATTCTAGAAACATTCCCAATGGAACAAGGTTTTTTTTTTTTTCCCCCTCCTGGGAATGTCCTTACATACAAAGTAACATCACTTCTCCCCAAACTACCCAGTAACAGTAGTCACTTAGGAGTGTGGTGCTATCCATAGATAATTAATACAAATGTAACTTAAAAAGCTTAGATAATTTACCTTTTTAATTATGTTTAACAGCACTTGGTACCCAATGACAATTCAGCACATTTTTGTGTATTTACAGTTGATTTAATAATCTTTTAATTAAACAAATCAACATTTCTAACATACAAAGTGATTAGGAAAGAGGGCTTGTTAGATTTTGAAGGAAAAGGACCACCAAAACAGCCTCATCACTCACAGCTGCTGTAAATTATATCATCTTCTGGGGAGCAATTTGGCAATATGAATGAAAAATTATATAATGTGTGTTTTTAGTAATTCTGTTTTAGGAGTTTACCATCAAAAATAACATTGCATATACCAAGATAAGTATATGAAGGATATTTGGCACAACCTGGTCATGCTACCAAAAAATTGGAGGCAAATTAAGTGTTCAGCAGTAGCAGGATATGACAACATAAATTATATCCTTCAAAAGTAATAGTGCCAATTTATTTTTTCATAGCATATTGCTAAGCAAAAATTAGTTTTCAAAATGTATGGCTTAAAGCTATTTTCCAACTCGTACTTTTTTTTCTTTTTTTTTGGTTTGGTAGCAGAGGGGTAGAACTCAGGACCTTGGCTTCCCAGGCAGGCACTTATGCGACTGAGCTATCTCCCTGGCCTCCATCTTCCAACTTAAAATTATAGTGTATTTGTATAGCAAAAGGTCTGGTGAGCTATGAGATAAATTTTTAGCTGAGCTTGTGTTTATATAGCAGAACTGATTGTTGTCTTTTATTTTCTTATATGTATTTCCATGTTTTCCTATGGAAGTATTAGTGAGTCATGTAATGATCTATGTCAGAGATTATCTTTACAGACTTTGTTATTAGGAAATAATAATTATAAAAATACATTTTAGACAACAGTAGGGGTATATGAAATATTGTTAGAAAATCAGCTTTGCTGTTTTATTTAGCGGACACTTCTACTATACTCACTAGAGATCTGACACTGTTTTTTGCTTTCCTATTTCTTCCCTATCTTTTCTTCTTTATCCTCACCTTTCCTTTTACCCTTCTTCTCTTCCTCTTTCTTAATTTCTTCTTTCCTTTCCTTTTCCCTCATCGCATTTCTTGATTTGGGTAACAGACACATTTTCACATAAACTGTATGAGTTTTATTTAATGTATGCTGTAATGTACCACCCTCATGATGAAGACACAGAAAGGTTCACTCCCATCCCAGTTATCCATGCTCATTTATAGTAAAGCCCTAAAATCTCAGCTCCTGGCAACTACCAGTCTATCTTCTCTCCTTGTAGTTTTTCTTTTTTAAAGAAATCATATATATCTATACATAACCTTCAAAAATTGGCTACTTTCCTCAGCATAGTGCAATTAAATTCACCCATGTTATGTGTGTAAGTCATGTGTTCCTCCATGTAGTACACCATCATATGGGTGTACTACAGTTTGTTTCTCCATGTACCACCTGGAGGTCACTTCCCATTTGGGGCAATAATTACTAAGGCAGCTAAAACATTTACATACAAGATTTTATGTGAGCATATGTTTTCATTTCTCTTGAGTAAATAGGAATAAGATGACTCGCTCACATTGTCAATGTGTGTTTAACTTTATAGAAGCTGCAGAAGTATTTTCTCAGGTAAGTGCACCATTTAGGGTTCCCATATGGGTGATGCAGCGGAGCTCTGGTTGCTCTTTCTATGTGGCTGCAATCAGTATTGTCACACTGCTCACTTTTTGTGTTTTAATTTGTACTTGTGATTTTAAGTGTTTACTACTATTAACACTATGAGATAAATAGTATTATTTGAATTTTACTGAAGCAGATGTTGAGACAAAGAGACATCAAGTTACTGTCTCAAAGTCACACAGCCAGTCAGTGACAGAGTTCAGTGGGAACCCTTTCAGTCTAACCTAAGAATGCTGCACATGCACTTTTTTGTTTGTGTGTGTGTGTGTGTGTGTGTGTGTGTGTGTGTGCATGTTAGTTTTCTTTGAGACAGGGTCATCCTATATAGTCCAGGTTGGCCTTGAACTTACAGAGATCATCTTTTCTCAGCCTCTTCAGTGTTGGAATTATAGTTATGTACTACCATACTTGACTTACATCTGATCTTAATATGTGATGCTATGCTTTTCTTTCAGTCACTATAAGAAAAATTTGTTTTCCAGTGTGAACTTAAAAGTTCATCTATTTGTACTCTTGAAATATTGATTAAAATTTATTAAATCTTCAATTTGCCAAAAAATGTGCAGTGTAGTTTCACATAGGAGTATCCTAGGTTTATCATAAAACATTAGGAGGGTAGTTCCTGGGGTCTTTCACAATGCCATGAGCTTGGTGGTATCCCTTGGTCCAGAGTCCTATTCTCATCCTGAAAACAAACAAATAAACAAATATTTTGATATTCCTGAGATAACCAAATTCAGCTATACCTGGAGGGCTTATGATATAAAAGTCACAAGAGACTGATATGCTGCACATATGAAAGTGTATTCGTTTACATTAAGAACCTAATTTATAGGAACCTAATAGCCAAAAGGAACAAGTATTCCTTTCATTTGACAATGTATTTTCTTTCAACAGCTACATCAAGCCAATTATAATCAGCCTCTAGGTATGCCTAGAAGCACAACTAGAGTGGTCTCTGATTTAAAAAAATCTGAAGGCTTTCAGCACTCAATTATAAAACCAAACCCCATCAGTTTCTACCTGGAGTCTTCTATGTACATCTCCATAGTGGGGACCTGGCTCTTCAGAGCCTCAGGAAAGTACAGAGCCTGCCTTCCTCATTGTTCCACCACTGAGGCATCCACCTGCTCCTCAACATCTTTTCTTCTTAGACATGAATCTTCCATCTAATTAAATAATTTTCATCTTTGGTGATCCAGTATTTGTTGATTAGCTCTTAAGGGCTAAAACTGCTTCAGAGTAGCGGATGGAGTTCTTTTTAGGAATAACTCTCTCTTGTTAAGGTTTTGATAGGTCTTTCCTTGGATACACTTCCTATTGATGTTGTAGGATTGCTCAGGGCAGCTGTATTTATCAGGTCATGCTGGCCAATTCACTATCCTGCTGCACGCTGACTTGGAAAATCCATTCTTAGAATTTAAGTGATTATTTGCTTTCTTCTCTCTCTCTCTCTCTCTCTCAAACCCTATGGTTTCAACTCGAACCAATATGTGAATGCTGTTTAAGTCTTGTGCAATGCATTTTCTCTGTGGAGCTAAATCCATGAATTTTATCTGACTGGATATCAACTGTCTGAGCATTTTGCTAGCCTCACAAACTCAATACGACTCATAAAATCTGCCATTATTCTCTCAGAAGCCAGCTTTAATTTTTTTTTTTTTAATGAGTTTAGGACAGGGTCTACAGGGTGTACAGGGTCTCACTACGTAGGTCGGACTTGTAGTGTTCCTCTTGTTTTCAGCCTCCCAAGCGCTGGTATTTTAGGTGCAAGCCAACATGTCCAGTCTTAATCACTGTCTCAGTACTCCCAGGGGGCAGGGCTGACACACCATGCTAGGGATCGAAACCCAGCCACTGTGCTGTACTGAAGCAGGCACTTGAGGCCACTGAGCTATCTGGTCTGCCTACAGTATATATATATATATATATATATATATATATATATATATATTTCTTAAATAATGCAACCATCATCATATCTCCTATTTCAGACTTTAGTCCTCCATTTCAATTTTATGTTGAATGGGTTGACAAGTTGGAAAAAGTATCTTACAAATCTTATTTTCCATCACCATTGCTGTTGGATGATGTAAACTTTTACCGTTTTCTTCCTGGATACTAGAGGGACTGACACATTGAGATAATTAAATTTGTTCACCTTTTTTCTATTTTTTACCCTTCTAATCTGTATGTCCAAGTACTCTCATGGCTTCCGTCAGATACCATAACAGGCATCTGTTACATGATATAGTGGCAGTGTGATTCTGAGAAGTAGGCTCTTCTGTTTTCTTACTGTTGCTGTGCACAATTTCTCTGGACTCTGTTTACTATTTTAAGTCACGAGTACTTCTCCTGCCTCACTGCTATTTGTGGTACACTGCATAATTTTGCCCACTCAAAATTCATATATGGAAATTCTAAACACCACAGTACTGTCATGAGGAGATAGAGCCTTTGGGGAGGAAGGGCTACTGTCCTTCTAAAAAGGACTGCAGCGTGATCCCTCACATCTTATGATGAAGAGAACACTACAAAATGATGACCATCTGGGAACCTAGAAGTATTCTTCATCAGCAAAGCTATCAGTATTTTGATCTTGGAATTCCCAGACTCTAGAACTGTAAGACTCAAATTGTGCTTGTTTATGAGTTATGTCATCCATGATGTTTTGTTAGCAGCACAAATGGACTAAGGCATCACTATGGGGTTGATGCCGTATGTTGATATCCAGTCAGATAAAATTCATGGATTTAGCTTAACAAGGAAAGTTTCATATGCCCTTTTGTTCTGTGGCTGACTGTTCCTTTTGGATGTAAACACTTTGGTGCATTCTTAAGTGCTTTAAGAACAGCCATACATCTATACTTTGTCTGTCACTATAAATTAGCTCTACTCATTCCCACCTGTTCTACCACTTTCCGCCTGTCAGAATTCTTCCTTCTTTTCTCATCATGAGTCCACTCCTACTTAACCTTCTTTTGCTCTTCTTTTTTTCCCTTTACTATTTCATTTTTCTATGCTGTCTTAGTACCTTGGCTTGCTGTGGGGGCAGGCCAAGAACAACAGCTCTCTCATGATCACAACCTTCAATAGCTCCAGATAAAACCAAATTCTTCTCATTCATCTAAATGACATTTCAACATACCAGCTACATATGTATTTTTAGCTTTAATAGTCATCATTCTTTGACAGAGAGTCTTGTTCTATTTAAAATAGGGCTTTTGCTCTTGATACTTCATGACATATTCCTCTTGCTCAGCTTTGTTTCATGCTGGTTGCAAACTGAGGATATTATTTCCTCTAATCTATAGAAATTCTCTTTAAGCAAGTATGCCATTCCTCTAAGTCTTTTCTTTTGCCCTCATTGGAAAAGTCTTCCCTGTAGCTTTTAAATCAGAAAAGTACTTTTTGGGAAGACCATACCATATTGGCTTAAAATTATTTGTATATATCTTTGCTGTTCTGCCAGATTATAAATTTATTGAAGGTGAAAATTAGGACATATCAGCTTTCAGACACACAAGCACAGCTGAGTGGGGACTTTGTCACTGGAAAAGCTGATGCAAATCTACTGAATAAAGATTGACTTGAGGGTCACCCAGCCTTAAACAACAATCCCATTTTTTTCTCCATTCATGAAAACACTTTATTATATTATTTTTTTCCTTTTTTGACCCTATCAATGTAGACGGGCCAACATTATCAGGCAAACCCCACACTCTGTTCTCTTCTACCACCTCAAAGGCTTCTTTGTGGACTACTGTCCCCAGGATTCCACAGGTCCATCCTTTTCTGAATTCAGTGGTAACCACGCCGGTAGTAGCCCTGTTATTCTGCTCTGACTATGTGGGAAATTCCTGACATAATCGTATGACCTGAAATTTCATACACACAAAAAAATAGTTTGTGCTGGCTCCCAGCCCATTGCAAACAGCAGGGAGAAATAACAGTGGTCTGCTCAATACTCTGCCAGTCAAACTGTGATTAGAAGGGAAACACCTGCTACCAAGAGAGTTTTTATATTTCACTTTCCACAGGGGTCTACTCTAGACTTGTCAACTGATTGCTTTGGGGCTAAGTTGGAAAAATACATTCTCGCTCATTGTAGGTATCAGTAAGGAAAGAATTTACTCTGTATGATTAGGTCCATCCACAAAACAGGCCCATGGAGGACAGAGAAGCACATGCTATATTTTAGAAAAGAAAAGAAAATACAACACATCTGACTGTTACATAAAGGAATAGAACAGGGGCAGGAGATATTATTGTGTGGTTAGAGTACAACAATCAATGGGAATCTCTGCTCCACAGCAGCCTTCGTTGTTATTCCAGAATTATTTCTAACAGATTTAAATACTGTATAGTAGTAAGGTGAATATATGGAGAGAAGAGATCTCTTGCACTGCTGATGGGAGTGTAAATTAGCACAACTTCCATGGAAACAGCCTGGGGATTTCTCTACAAACTGAATATCAAGCTATCATACCATCAAGTAAATTTACTTCTGGGTGTAGTATACTACACTACTACATATACTACACTACTCAGTTACTCATGAATGAAAACTTCCCATTGTCCCTCACAAGTAAGTACAAATATTATGTGTCACATCCAGAGCAAATGAAACCAGTACTTAAGACACTTGCATCCTCATGTTTATTGCTGTACTATTTACAATTGCTAGGACATGGAATCAATCTAAATGACAACAGATGAGTCAATAAGGAAAAAGGGTATATGTACACAACAGAATACTCTTCAGCCATAAGAAGCATGCAATGCTGTCGTTTGCCACAAGATCAATGGACCTGAAAGGCATCGTTTTGTTAAATGAAATAAGCCAAAAGGAAAGGCAGACTCTACGTGATCTCATTCATGCATGGGAGTTAAGAGCACTGATCTCAGAATTTGTGAATGGAATAATAGTTACCAGAGACTAGAGAGAGGAGGGTGAAAGATATGAGGACAGGTTAGTCAGTGGGTTACAATTAAGAAGAATGAATTCTAGTATTTTATGGTATGGCAGGGGAAATAAAACTAACAATGTTGCATTGCATATCTCAAAATAAGGGAGAAGGTTTTGAATATATTCATGACAGCAATAATAAAAATAGAAGGCAATGGATGTTAATTACTTTGAGTTGATCACTACTCATATACTCACGAATGAAAACTCCCTTTTGTCCCTTACAAATAAGGACAAGTATTATGTGTCACTAAAAAAAAATTGGAAAGCAAGAAAAAAAAAAAAAAGATCTGAAAGTAGAGGAGAGACTGCAAAAAAGAGTAGAAGGGAGGCTATGACCAAGCTCTGAATGTGCATGTAAGGAAATGTCTCAGTAAAATCCAGTAATTTGCACAATTGATGTGACTTAATACGTATAATGAAATTTTAAAAGATGGCCCATATAATGATAAATATGTGTTCCTCCCACTTGCTGTACTTACGTCATCAAAAGCACCAGTCAGTAGCAGTTTATAAGGCAGAACATTTTCTCAAGATTCACAGCCCTCACAGAAGGGGCAGTGCACAGTTTGAATTATGAGATATTTTTTCTATAATGTCATTTTTATTACTTTCAAATGAGCACAGTAAATATTCTGGGCTAACAAAATGTTACCAGGATGTTTTGCCAAATATAGATCTTCATGTAAATGTATCAGAATGATATGTAATTAACTTTTATTGTTTATATATCGGTGTGAGCTTTTAAAGTGCTTAATAGTACTTTGTTCTCTTAAGTGATTTCATGAGTAATTCTGTCACCAGACTCTTAATTACATGATGACCTATGTGATAATTAATTTTACAAGTCAATTTGCCTGCGTTGGGCATTGCTCAGTTATCTGGTAAAGCATTATTTCTGGGTATGTCTGTGTGAGGATGTTTCTGAAGGAGATTAGTATTTGAATCAGGAGATGGAATAAAAAAGATTGATCCTGACCAATATGGCTGAGATCATGCAATCTTTTGAGGGCCTGAATAGAGCAGAAAATGGAGGAAGGGCAAATGAGCTCTCAGAGCTTGGCCATCCACCTTCTCATTCCATGAGGCATCAGTGGGCTTGATTTTTTAAGTTTTTAGATTCAGCAGGATTATATTACCTACTTTCTTTGCCCTACATCCTGTAGATGGCAGGTCATGAGACTTGGTTTCCATAACCACATAAGCCACTTCTTCTAATAAGTATTCACTTACTTAAATATATATCCTACTTGTTAATTACCTTTTTCTGGAGAGCTCCTGACTAGTACTTTCTATTTAAATTGTTGATATGAGGAAAATCTCAGCTTACATTTTCTTACTATTTAGACTTCCTGATAAGTCATTCTTAGGATGTTTTGTACTTTAAGAAATGCTAAGTAATGGGCTTCCATCAAAGTCTTTGAATTCATCACAAGCAATAACTATTTATTGAATATCTATCATGAATAGACTACAGAGGGTTGAACAAAGGTGAGTAAGACATAGCCCCACTCTTGGGGCTCTTGCTTGCAACCTGGTAGAAGAGGATGAGCCCTTCATAACTGTTTTTCTGTTTTCTAGGGGACTAGTTTTTCCTTTGTCCTCAAGCTTTGATACTCACATAACTATTCAGAAACTACTGTTGTAGGTAGTGGAGTTAGACAGAAAATTATAGGCAGTTAGATAGGGATAGGCCCTCAGTGGAGGGACTAGGGAAGCCAGTATGGAAGCCACGATCTTACAACCATGGGACAGACAGACACTTCTGCTGTGGGCCAGACCTCAAGACAAAAGATCAAACAAATGTAGCCATCCACCTCCCTAAAGATGAATATCGGGGATTGGTATTCTAAATAAGTTTTTAAAACCTGGAGAAAGCCAGAAAGAGTCATTAACCCAACCCCCTACAGGAAGAGCTTCTATTCTAAATTCATACCTGCTTGCTACCTGACTCCCTTGCCCAATGATCCTGATTTAATCCATATTACTTGAGAAATAATGCTTGCAAACTCATTGGCTGACCATAGTTTCATCCTGCCTCATTTTCACACATGGGACCTGCCTCACTTTATAGTTTTACTCTATAAAAATCCCTTGAAAAGGCAGGTTCCTGAGCAACCCATTCAAGTCCCTTTCTGTCCCTCTCTCAGACAGAATCTTTCTTTCCCCCAGGAAATATATTCTGCTCTTAACCACGTTGTCATAAAATTCATTCTTTAATTTTAGAGAATTCAGACTTGTCCCAAGTATCTTTCAGGTTGGAAGTTTCTTCCCCCTATATCATTATCACCTTCTTCACACTGGTTAAAGCAAGTCACATTTAGGCTTGAACTCTACCAAAGAGGAAGGCAGCCTCACCATATTATTACTTGGCTTAAATGCTGATTCAATCAATCAAATAATTTAAAACATATTAGCAACCTCAAACTAGCTTAATGACATGTTAAAAATCACAGAACAAGTGCATAGGGGAAAAGAATGAGAACTTTTTTCAAAAAACAAAAATTAACAGAGTTGTTGGAGCTAATAGAGGTAGGGAAGGACCCTGACTTATGGTAGCACCATCTGACCTTGTGAAGAAAAAATCTTAATAATGAGAGTGTCTTGACACTTTTCCATCTAGACAGGACTGTGGCTGCCTCTCCATATGACTTCATTGCATCCAATAGTGTTTTAAAGAAATAGAACAGAAATTTACTTCTCTTGCTGAGGGAGAAGCAAAGCCAGGCATGCTGTCTGCATGATATGACTCAAGACACCAGTGGTCAAGGTGATTTGCAGAGCTCTTCTCTTGGTCTGCAGCACCCAAGCTCCCACCCGCAGAGTTTGTAGGTGGTGCTCTCTGCAGCCATTTACCCTGTGCTCAGATGAGATTGCATAGCATAAGAGGTTCATGTCTGGGTCTCATGTTTACATACTGAGCTTCTGTGTCATCTAAGAAAGAGAAGTGGCCTGAGAGAAAAAGAATAGGAAACTGAAGTTAAATGAAAGAAATGCAC
The DNA here is from genome assembly GCA_004027915.1 of Capromys pilorides. NCBI lineage: Eukaryota > Metazoa > Chordata > Mammalia > Rodentia > Capromyidae > Capromys > Capromys pilorides. The sequence continues at coordinate 12,009 of PVKN010018313.1, forward strand.
TTGAGAGAGAAAGTAGATAAAAAGAAACCAGCAATGTTTTGAGACCTTCAGTGACATTAGAAACTATATCAGAGGTTTTAGTCACTAGAGGCTGGAGAAAGAATAGGTTTAGCCTTCTACTATATTTATCCTTTCCTGATCAAGAGAGATGGCTGACATTATTCAGCATCAAATGTTAACCTGTGTTGGTGGGGCTGATGGTCTTGGTATATAACAAAACAGGCACCATGAGATTCTTTATGGGGACAGGAATATATTTGTATAAGAAAGAGAGAGCTTTGACTTGGACATCAGGATTCCTAGGTCCTTGACTCCCCTCTACCAGGAATTACTGGTTAGTTTTAGGCAATCTTTCTGGAGGGAGACCCAGTCTTTCTTTAACTAAACATGTCAGGGGTGGTAGAAAATGGGGTACTCTATGTGGGTAGCTTTCTTGTCTTTAACTGGACCTTGTGTTCATATTTTATAAAGGCAGGGGAGTCTATAGAAACTTGAAAGTGGATTTTATGTTCATCATTATCTTAGAAATATGATTTTCATAACAAGACACACCTCTGAATTTATACATTGTTTGAACAGAATCTCATGCATAGAAATGTTGAGGCCCAGACTGCCACTCTAGCTCTTGCTAAATGTTTACCTGCTGACTAATCTAAAGTCAGGATTGGTGCACCCTGGGATGTTTCCAGCCTTGCTCCAAGCTAGGCAGCAGGCACCTAGTAAGGGCAGAAGCTTGGATTTTAATATAACAACTCGAGCCAATTTACAGAAGTAATATGATTTTCTAAATCATTGGAATTAGCTAGTCAAGCTTGAGAGTTACAATTACTCAGGGGCTCACAAGCCCTGATAAAATCTAGAAAACTCCAACTGGGGCAGGAGGAAAAACAAAACTATACACCATCCACAACAGCAAGCAAATAAACAAGATCTAAAACTTGAGGCATTGACATCCATTTTTATTATGACATCCTTAAGGTCACCATGTCAAGGATGGAAGGAAATTAAAAGAAAGCTTCTCAGAGGACACTGCTTACAAGGATTCCTTTACTTATAACTTGTTAATTTTCACAGTACAGTGGCCCTGGGCTGTGAATTAAAGAAACAGATGAAAAAAGTATTACGCCTTTAACTGTACTGGAGGCTCCTTGCATACTCCTGTGCCTTTTGATGAGAAACATTAAACATTTTTAATTTAGCACATCAATTTGAAAATCTAATTTTTTTTAATGCTTTGTAGCAGCAGACGCATTCACGGGGCTGTCACGACCACAGAAGAATTATGAGAAACTTGAACCGCAAAAAGTAAATTAGAAAAATCTCATTTCAGTTACTCTAAAAAGAGGGGAAATTAGATTTTGATTAAAATCACTCACACATACAATTTTAGGTAAACTAATTTAGCAAGACTGACTATATAATTTTTTTTCCTGGCAGTATGTCCTTTTATACTGGCTGTGTGTATTTGTACCCATAACCTTCCTCACCATCAATGGCTGAGAAAAAAGAAAGTCTAATAATGTGGCCTCTTGACCACTGTGCGCGAGGTCTGGTGGGGCGAGATTAAAGTAGTGTATTTGTCAATATAATAGGCAGCAGCTGGGGATGAATGAAGGCTCTGTACAAGCTGTTTTTAGTTGGTGCTCAGCTTTGCCTTTTCTACTATGTTTTTGAGTTTTCAACTCTGATATTTTAACATTAAGGAGTGGTATGTCAGCTCATGCAAGGAATTAATTGCATCATTAGTGCTGCATAAGGCACAGATCAGGGCCAGAGGCCCTAGTCTGAGTTAGATAAATGCTTCCACCTCTGCAGTGCAAGGCGAGCCCGGCTCTGAGTGTCATTCATCCAGGCCAGACCCACGTCCTCCACACAGGTGGTATCAGGTGAGGTGAAAAAATACACACTAGAATGTTCTGTACACTGTGAAGTGCTGTGCAAGACTAATAGTGTCAGTATTTTTCTGGCGTCTGAGTTTGACTTACTCCAATCACAGTAACAGGATCTAGATTTTAGCTATTGAGCATGTATTACCAAACTCATTTTGGAAATAGCATTGTTAATGATTAAGAACTTTTAAATTAAAGCAGAACATGCACCCTTAATTCTCCAAAGAAGCATGAATGGTTGATGTACCGAAGATGGTGTCCAACATGGGCTTCCTTCTCCATTACACACAAGTCATGAAGTCTTCCTTGGACCTGGCAAAGAGGCGTCAAGAACTGTGCACAATGCTAGGGATCTGAAGGCCTTTGTGAAAGGCACTACAAAGTGCAGAGACATGGCACTATTTAAAAAGAAATAAACTACAGAATGACAACAGGTAGAAGGCACATAGGTAGCTGAAAGCCAAGGAGGATGGGGAGGGAACCTGCCTTTGCCTGTCGCTGTCATCAGCTCACGCTCCCCATGCCAGTATTCCACACACAGGAACATGGTAATAGGGATGCGGTTTTATCAAGAAATGGGGGAGAGGAGAAGGAAAAAGAATTAGAAGACAAAGAATCAATTAGGCAATAGAAGTAGAAAGTTAAGACTATAAAGGAGAGGAAGGCCCAGGAGAAAACAAAAGGAAAAGAGGAGAAGAAAAATCACAAAAATAGAGTGTAAAGGAGGAGGGTAGTAGAGACAGTTGAGTTTTCTTAACCAGTTCATTCCATTTTACTGTTTTGGGTGGCTAAGTTTCAGATACTGCTTTCAGTTAGAAATGCCAAGAACCTTCCTTAGACTTTCTTTAAAAAATGTATTTGGTTGCTGCAGGGTCTGCTACATGATTTGGACTCATGGTAATCCTCCTGCTTTCAGCCTTCCCAGCACTGGGATTGCAGGCACATTACACCACACCCAGACTCTGGCCTGCTCAGCATGCTGGGAGTGGGGGTGGAGGGGTGGCACAGCAAGTGGTGCCAGGGATCGAACCATGTTCCTTAAGCTTTGCCTAAGCTTGGCTAAGCAGGTACTTTAGTCCTCTGAGCTATCTTGCCAGCCCCTCACATTTTCTTATAAACAATTGTAAGAGAAAAAATACTGGATCATTTTATTGCTAGGCATCATCCCCCATCTCTCCCAGCTTGGAGTTCAGGGCCCTCTAGTGTAATTACCTTTAAAAAAAAAAACCACTCACCTACTTATCTCTTTGTTCCCAAATTCTGCTCCCACCCTTCTGTTCACCTTCTATTGGTCTTCCCCAGAGCATCTTAATATTCCGGAAAACATCACGCACCAGAGCACTGATATCACTGTAAACAAATGACTATCAAAGTTCAAGTTAACAGGTGGCATTTTAGAGGATCTGCCCCCTATTCCATGAGATGACTACAGGCATACCACTCAGACTACCTCCCTGGCTAATGCCACCTGCCTGGTTTGAAATATACAAACTTCATAGGGTGTTAAGTGTGCCTTACAAGGACATATTGGAAGTTGAGGTTTATAAAGATAATACTTACATTTACAGGCCCTCAACTCATTACAGTACTTTGTTTTTTATTGTCTTTAATAAGAAAATAACATGTTAGTACTATGTTTCCAGTAATTGATACATTGCATATTGTTGTCCTCGTAGTAGTTATTCAGAGCCCAGCATGCAGACATAATTTTTCTAATCATTATTGGTACGAAATTCTGCTTATTGAACTAAGAGAAAGTAGTTATATACATAGTCCAGTATTCTATAATCATAGTGGGTTATGGGCAGAACTGGCAATGTCAGAAGCTGTTGATTTAAGCCTCTTACAGCTCAACATACTAATCTAGTTGTATTTTTTGTGCCTCATGGTTAAACTTTTCACTGACCTTGAGAGATACAAAAGTTACATGTTCTGTTATACAGGTCTTACTTTAACTTTCCCTTAACACAGTGCTTTACACAAAACAGTGTTCAAGAAAAGACTCCAGTTGAATTCTTGGTACAGGTGAACTAAGTAGCACAGGTATATGTTTGGAAAAGCATGCCACATATCAACAAGTGGGTGTGTATCTGACTTTTTGAGAGAATCCATGTTGCTGCATATAGAGCAACTGTTGACTACTATATTAATTTTAGAGATATGTAGATTTTAAGCATTTTATATCCATGATGGCTTTCCATTGCTGAGGTAAAATATTTGAGAAAATCAGCTTATAGGAAGGAAAGGCTTATTTAAGGCCATGGGTTCAGAAGTCTTAGCCTTGGTCACTTGGTCCTGTCACTTTGAGCATGCGGCAGCACAGTGCCTCACAGCAGGAACACATAGAACAGGACACCAGCTCATTGCATGGCATCTGGAAAGAAAAAGAGCAGCAACCTGAGTTCTAGCCCCTCCTTCGAGCACTTGCATATAGTGTGTGTATTGTGAATGTATAATGTGAATACATAAAATATATTATAAATACATAGAAGCAATGTCAGGTTTTGCAGTTAAACTTTAGGAACCTTTTTTTAAAATTTTTTTTGATACTGAGGACTGAACTCAGGACCTTGTGCTTGCCAGGCAGGTGCTTATGTCACTGAGCTATATGCCTAGCCTGGAAACTTTTGAGATTATGAATAGGCTTGTAACAAATTATGATTTCTCCACCTAAAGTAATGATAAAGAGACTCCCAGTTAAATTACTATAAGGATGTCTGATTTTCAGACATTTATCCTCTTACTTACTAGATCATTGAAGACTCCCAGGTTTCCAATCCAATGGGTACCAGGTAACTGTGTCCTTTTTGAAGAAATATGTGTTTGCTATTTCTGTGACACCATTCCCTATCAGTCTTGTTTGTTATTAGTTCTTCTCTATATTGCTTCTGAATGTCAGGACTTCTCAGAGCTCAGGCCTTCTCTCTTCTCTTCTCTTCTCTTCTCTTCTCTTCTCTTCTCTTCTCTTCTCTTCTCTTCTCTTCTCTTCTCTTCCCTTCCC
>PVKN010018314.1:0-16887 GCA_004027915.1 Capromys pilorides
CTCCCAAGTGTCTTCTATAAATAACACGTTAGGCTCTAGAACAACTTTTCCCCCTCACATTCTATTCACTTGGAAAGCAGAGGCACAAGAGGCTCCCAAACCCCTCAGAGAACTGAGCTTGCCCTCATGACTTAAGAACAGGCAAGGACAGCCCTGGGGTCTTTCAGACCCCACGTGACTCCATGAATGCAGTGAACAATCAGCCGTTACTGAAGAACCCACCCACTGGCAGTGGCAAGAGCACTGGCCCCAAATCACCTAATGTACAGAAACTCTTCCTCCTGAACAAGGGGGCAGGTTTTGTTCTTACTTGTCCACAAAGATTTTACTTCAAAACACCAGGAACTCAATTGAAGAAACAGGTTATTATAAAGTGAACAAAAATTCCCTTAAAAGAAACTGAAGTTTCTGGTTTCAGGGCACAGAGCCTTCATTACACCGTGCTATTGTCTCTGTTTTTTTTAGTATAACTGAAATTTTCCATAATGAAAAACATTTTAAATCCTAATAAAGCACCATATCTAAAGGTCACAGAATGAATAAACTTAAAATATTCAGAATAAGGTTCATAAGAGGAATAACCTCCTGAGTTCATAGGGCGATTAACTTACAAGGCAGATAGGGGTTGTTGGCCCCATTCTGCAGAAAGGAAAGCTGAGGCCTAGGTTCACCCAAAGACTTTCTGCCAAGAAGCCAAGGCAGAAGCCCAGATCTTGGCCCCAGGCCCCACATCATGGGCTCCATCCCACCCTCCCTCGTGCAGCCCCAGCCCAGTGGTCAATGGCTTCCTGTTCCCCATTCCTCTTTTACGGATATGGCCAGAGTCAGATAAGGCTCTTGTCTTCAAGTATTAAAAAACACTGCCTAGCCAAGAGTGGTGGCACATATTTATAACCTCAGCACTTGGGTGGTTGAGGCAAGAGGAGCAAGATTTCAAGGCCAGGCTGAGCAACACAGAGAGTTCAAGGTCAGCCTGGACCACATAGCAAAACCTGGTCTCAAAAAACAAAAGGCCTGCCATCACTCTCCTCACCATTCCACCACCTGTTGCTGCACTGCACTGTGGGTACTTAGGACTGGTGCATGTGGGCCCCCCAGCCACGGGGAACTGACGGTTCACCAGGCTCCTGGCCTTGGTGCTGGGTCTACACCTAGGATGGATGCTCCTCCATGAGAAGTTTCCCGCAGCATGAGCCACATCAGAACAGAACACTTTCCTGTTCCATGCCCCAACTCACCTCTCCAAAATCCCTGTCTTGGTGGAGACTGCCTACACATTCTCCAGATTTCAACCCAGTAATTGTTGCAGGGAAACCCTGGAGAAGCTTCCTTCTCACTACCCACCCTCCACTGCACTTCAGACCACCCAGGTAATGTTTTATGAGGCCACTTTTGTCTTTCCATCTGATAAAACACTAGCTCCTTCTTCCCATCTCCAGGTTGTGACTTGAAGTCTCCCCTGGCCGCTGCTGCCTCTGTGCCCGAGATGCCCTTAGACGTTGGCTGCCGTGGCCCCATGATGGCTGGGGCTGATGCCGTCACTCCCAACACAGCACCTTCAAACCTCCGTGATGTCTGAAACCTCAGAACTTGTTCCGAGGAACACATTGTACCTGTTCTGTGCTCCAGGAGTTTTGCAACAGCCTTTGGCCAAAAGCAAGAGAGCTCAGAGCCAGCTCCCTGCAAAGACAGTGTGTCCTCCCTCAGAACCAGGGGCTTGGGTGGCGTCAGCCCGTGCTCTGCAAGCCCTGCAGGCCCTACCCTCAGTTCACAGGAACAATCCCTACTGAGACAGGTCACTTGGCACTCATGTGAGGAGGCCCCTGGGCATGATGGAGGCCAGTACATGGGCTCCCACTTCATATACTGCTTCTTCACTCATTCCTCAGCTTCAAACAGCCAGTGGCACTCAACATCACCCACTGACAAGAGTGGCCCTGACCAACGCCATGGCCAAGGCCACCATGAGCTAAGGAGCACTTGAAATGAGGCTGATGTGAGCTCAGAGCCACTGTGAGTTATGGCACAGCAGAGAGCCGAGGTGCAGCTCAGTGACAGAGCATGTCCTCAGCTGGTGCAAGGCCTTGGTTAAATTCCCAGCACAAAAAAAAAAAAAAAAAAAAACACCAAAACTGGATTTTCACTTAGCATGAAAAAAAAACATAAAATACCTCATTAATAATTTCTATATAGATGATGTGTTAAAATGATAATTATTTGCATAATTTGGATTAAATAGAAATACATTATTAAAGTACTTTAGCTGTTACTTTTCTTTTAATGTAGTTACTAGAGTTTTCCATTTCAAGAGACTCACACTTTTTTCCGTTGGACAGTGTTGGTCTAGACAATCACCCTGACATAAGTTATGGAGGTCCAAACCTCCGCTCCATTTGATGGCTGGCTCTGGGTAGGACTTCTTCTCCACCTGTCATCGAACTGTGGACGGGCCCTCAGAGGCTCGAGGTCCGCAGCACCCAGAGCGAGGGAGCGGGAAGCCACAGAGATGGACACAACTGTACTCGGTCCCCGGCGCTAGGTGAACAATGGTAGCTGTTACATGCCCGACAGACGTATGCTAATCTCCTTGGAGCATGCCAGCTCCACCGAAGTCTTGGGGTCACGATGATAAACCTTAAAACCTTCTCCTGCAGGAGGTTTCCCCAAAAAGGCACTGAAGAATGAGACTCTGTCTTAGCTTGAGCATTGCTGTGGCAACTGGGGAGCAAACCACATTTTAGGGAGCAGGGTTCATGGCCAGCCTACAGAGTGGCCCTTGGTGCCTCAGTGCAGTCAGGCCCCTAGGGATGGGTGGCCGAGCTGCTCCACCTCAGAATGAGCCCCTCCCCCTCATAACTGGACCAGCTATGCCAGAGGCACCATTAGCAACAGCCACAGAGCCCAAGGAACAGGCCTTGAGCACACAGGCAGCTCAGAGCCCCAGGAGAGCACTGGGGCCTCTCCTCCAGGCCCTGTCTTTGGTCCTCAGGTCCTGGCCTGAGACACAGACTTGCAGGGATGAGAGCTGAAGAGAAAGGGACAAAAATGCCAAGATGAATGTGGACTCAATTTCGCTGACATCTCAGGGTGAATATCTTGTATATCTCCAAAAGTAACCACCCCAGGCTACAGGGCCAGGGGACATGCATGCCCTATCACAGGTCCGGCCTGCCTGGAGTACACTAGCAATGAGAAATTCTTCAACATCATGTCATTACCTCATGACTAAAATAACCTTCTTTCTATGTTGTTCTTGTTTAAAAAGCTTCATGCCCTTTTGATGAAGGTTACTATTTTAAAACACTATAGTAAGAAAAAGACACCATAATATTTATAGCCTTCTTGTGGCATTTAATTGATGGATTAACTGACTGATTGATTGATGGGGTGCATACTAGAGATTGAACTCTGGGCCTTCATACTGAGCTACAACCCCATTCTTTCTTTCATTATTTTTTTTTTTTTGTTGTTGTTGTTGTTGTTTGTTTTTTGGTTTTTTTCAATTATTTTTTATTTTGAGATGGGATCTTGTTAAATTGCTAAGGTACCCAAGGATGGGCTCCAACTTCTAATCCTCCTGCCTCAAGCTACCAGAGTGTGCCATTACAGCCATGCATCACCACACCCAGCTTTCTATTTTTTTTTTAAACTGGGAGCCTCAAAACAAAAACAGAACAATTGGAAGCAGGTTAGGCCTCTGCCAGCTTTGAGAGGCACTGAAATGCATTCCAACTTTGCAAAGGTACCAGTCCCTAGTGGGCACTGTGGGGTGAGACCAGGGAGGGACAGAATAGATCTGCAATCTGGTTAAACCCAAATTGGAGTCACGGCCAGCCCGCTTGGCTTCACACGGTCCTGCCCTTGTACAAGTCAGCCTTAGAATCGATCCTCATTTGAACAAAGGAACACAGCTGGGCACCTCTGAGGATGCCTGCAAAGCCTCCTGGACTCTTCTGACAATTCCCAGGGAGCCAGACTAGGACCAGCTGGGCCAACCTGTCAGCTCCCAGGTGAGAAGCCTGGGCCCACAGAAGGAAAGGCCCTTGGTGCATGAATCCATCAGTCCACCCAGTCCTGTAGCCCACATTTCTCCACACTCAAAGCTCTCAGCCAGGGATGTAGTTCAGTGACACAAGCAGCTGCCTGGCAAGCACAAGGTCCTGAGTTAGATCCCTGGTACCACAAAGTTCTGTATTTTCCTGAGGAGCTGAGGACACAGCAGCATGACCGAGGCTATGTTAGAAAAGGAGATAGACATGGAAAACAGATCACAACAAGAAGCCTGTTGAAGGTGCCTCTAATCCCAGAACTCCAGAGGCCGAGGCAGGAGGATCACTGCTAGTTTGAGGCCAACATGGGAGACTTCAAAGCCAGCCTGACTACACAGTGAGACCTCTTCTCAGAAGAAAGAGAGAAAGAGAAAAGAAAGCCTGGTGAGACTGGGTTTGAGGAAGAGAGTGGGAAAGTTGTATGGACAATAGGGAGGAAGTGACATCTCCCTGTAGCTAGCAGTTCTGTGGGGAGCTGGGAGGATCTCCTAGGACCCAGGAAAATATGTAGAGCAAGTCAAAATGGTGAAAGAAGAGCCCAGTGCCCCCTCAGAGCATCAAACTAACTTAGGATCCAGAAAGTGAGCAGAGAGGTGCTGCTAGTGCAGTCAGCTCTTCAGAAGCTGCAGCCTGGATCTGAGCTGGAGGACAATGGCAAATGGCACCGTGGGGAAGTTGCAGGGGCAGGATAGAGTGCTGAGGCCACACAGGAAGAGACAAGGGCAAAGCAGAGGAAAGATGTGACAAATATCAGGAGAGGGGAGGAATCTTGGGCATGAATAAGAAGCTGGAGGCTGGTACTGGGGACAGGCCACCCTAATGGGACAACCTCTGAGAGATAAGAAGCTTGATCTCTGCTAAATCCATCCACAAAGCTCAATGAGCCCTGCCTGCTTCTCCGCCCCCAGTTCACAGGAGGTGCCTTCAGCCGGGCTTCTCAGCCACCTGGGGAGATCGGATAACCTGATGGCCTGGATCAGGGACGGCAGTGCTGAAGGGCACGCTTCCAAATGGGCAAGGGCACAAGAGGGGAGGCAGCCAGTCGCAACTCCAAGAACCCAAGGAGCGTTTCAACAATGAAGGCTCAGCCACACTGACACCAGAGGCCAACCAGATCCCTCCCTGTGAGAAAGATGCCACCATGGGGGAGGGCAACAGCAGAATACTGGCTTGGATATAAGTGTCACTGTCACCAGCCCCAGGATGAGCGGGCACCAGCATCATGACAGTGAATATGTGTTGGGCATCTAATGGGAGCTGAAGAGCAGGGAAGACAGAAACTAGAACTGGGGCATCCCTAGCCAGACCCCCAGTGTCTGCCTTGGGTGTGCAGGGAGGAGCACTCCTTCAGTAGATACCCACAAAAGTAGGATTTGCCCAGCCTCCCCAGAGGGGAGAGGTTCAGGGGTGTCCCAGGTGAAAGGAATGATTCGGCCCATGGGTGCGGGCAGCACCCGATGGCAAACTGGTCTGACAGGCAGAGAGCTGTGTGCTGGGGCCAGTGTAAGAAAAGCCTTGAGTGCAAGAGGCAGCCATGGGGCATCATCCCTGGGCTCCAAAGCATTCTGGAAAGGAAAGTTGGACGGCTCCTCAAAAAACTGAAAAACAGAATTATCACCTCATTTAGCAATTCCATTTATAGGTAGATACCCAAGAAAGCTAAAAACAGGGAATGTCCTTCCATCCTTCTTGAGGTCCCTAAAATAACATTAAAGAATAAAACAGGTATCAGCTATCAGCAGAAGCGCACGGAGAGAGGGTGACAGCAGACCAGAGCTGCGGATCCACTTCTGAGCCGTGGATGGTGGTGCTGGCTTGGCTGGCCAGAAATGCCGTGGATAGCAAGGCCAACGAGAATGCCACCTGTGGATAGCAATGCCACCTGTGAGCTGGTGGTGAAAAGTGTATGAGACCCCAGGCTAACAACTGATTTTGTGTTCATGTTGGCACTGATTGTTCATCACCACTGCCTGCTAACACTGAGATGAAGCCAGCTGAAGATAATGTGTTACTAAACATCATCTGTCCCTGAACCAAATCTAAAGTTCTTTTTCTCCTTGATGATAATCATTCTCACATATAGAAAAAGCCTTTGGAGTCAAATGTTCCAGGCCCCCAACACACTGGGCACGGAAAAGGGACATTCTTTCACCTAAACTCCCACATGGTCCCCCTGCGTATTATGAGCTTTTCCCATCTGGCCCAGCACTATACTCTGGATGCTGGGTTTGTAGGTTCTGGACATAGGAATCCAAGCATCAGAAGAACCATGAAAAGCAGCGCTTGGGACTCATGGCCCCATTCCCCTATCTTCACCCTGCGGTGCATCCAAACTGGGCAGCTTCTCCAGCAACAAAACAAAACTGGCACGCTCTCCCATGGCTGCTCTTTCACGTTCTTCCCTTGCTGCCAAAGTGACACAGGCCAACACTGCACATCACCACCACTGAACACAGCTCCTGCTCTCCCCACAGAGCTGAAGCCAGCCTTCGCCCTGAAAGGCCAGGGGCTATAGGCCACCACCCCTGTGCCCTGAGAGCCCAGCAGACTCCAACGGTGCACCACAGACGGGGAGATAGCTCAGTGGAATAAGCGCTTGCCTGGCAAGTGCAGGGTCTTGAGTTCAATCCCTTGTACTGCAAAAAAAAAAAAAAAAAAGGGCAGAGCAGCCCAGCCCAGCATCAGCCCCTCTCTCCCTCAGGGTGCCAGGCTCCACCAGTGACAACTCTACCCAGTTCTCCTATCATATGCACCTCACTGTGGGCTCAGCAGCTATTATGGGCTGATCTGCGTCCCTTGCACCATACGGTGAAGGTCACCTCAGGATACAGCTGAATTTGAGACAGGGCCTTTAAAGAGGAGGCTGGGGGCCGGCCAAATAGCTCAGCTGACTAAAGGGCCTGTAAGCAGGCACAGGGGCCAGAGTTCAATCCCCAGGCCTGCCGTGCCAGCCCCACCCCCAGGGTGTGCTGAGACAGCAACTGAGAATGGGCGTGGTGGCACCCGCCTGTCCTCCCAGCTCTTGGGAGGCTGTAACCAGGCAGATCACTAGAGTCCAATCTAGTAATGAGACCCTGAATACCCTGTAGACCCTTTCCTAAAATACAATAATAATAATAATAATAAAATAAAGAGGAGGCTGGGTTAAAGGGAGGCCATTAGGGTGAGCCCAGATCCAATATGACAGGTGTCGACATACAAGGCAATAAGAACACACAGGACATGAATGAGTGTCAAAAGACCAAACTGAGGACATAGCCAGAAGGACTAGTCAGTCCTTAATCTTGGAGTGTGAGAAAATTAAATTGCTGTTCGGGCCAGCCAGTCTGCTGCACTATAGCAGCGACACCTTAGCAGGCAAACACCACCCTGAAGAAGGGACAATAGCTCAAACACCTGTAATCCCAGCACTCCAGAGGCTGAGGCAGGAGGACCACCTTGAGTTCATGCCCATCCTGGGTAACATAAGTGATTTAAGCCCAGCTCCTGAGCTGCATATTGAGATCTTGTCTCAAAAAAAGAGAGTGGAAGAGAAAGACAAGGAGGAGAGCAAGATGCTCGGCTCTCTTTGGACCTATTTGGCTGCTGGTCCGCACCTTGCTGCAGGCTGTGACCTAGCTGCCAGTTGTGCTGCTGAAATGTCAAAGATGGCTTCAGGGAAAGCACTTCCTGATTTTACTTTGGAAACTCACACGTACATTAGTCTGAGGTGCACACCTTTACAAAAGCCAAGCAGTGGGCTGAGGACATAGCTTAAGGGCGTAAGCACCTGCCTGGCAAGCCCAAGATCAAGAGTTCAATCCCAAGTACCTCCAAAAAAAGCCAAACAGCCCCACTCCTGGGCCCTCAAACTTTAATCTGGCAAACAGGCAATAAAACACAGACCACTACAGCGAATCCAAAACACCAAGCACTGAGTACTCACTTTTATATATATTCAGACCCCTCCCCTGACATTGCATTTTGATTCCAATAATTATCCCTGAGTTCCATCCAAAGGCACCCATCTGCCGCCTTAGCATCTCACTGGGGTAATCAAACACCAGAGCACCGAACATTGTGAATTTAAAACCCCTGCAGGGCCAGGCAATGTGGCACATGCCTATCCCAGCTATTCAAGAGACTAGGGCAGAAGGATCTCAAGTTCAAGACCATGCGCAGCAACTTACTGAGACTGTCACAAAAAAAAAAAAAAACTAAAGATGTAGTTCAGTAATAAAGTGTTTGCTTAGTAGGCACAAAGCCTTGCATGCAACTCCCAGTAAGTCACATGCATGGACACGTGAGCGCGCACGCATGCACGCACACACAGAATCAAACAGCAGGAGAAAAGTCCACCTGAGAAAATTCAGACAGGACCCCAGCATCATTTACACAGGAAATAAGAGCTCACCTATGATTTCCTCCTCTGTATCAAGCCTCCCTCCTAGTGAAACACAGGAAGCACAGAGATGAAGGGCTGCTGTCTCAGGATGGGAAACAGCACCCACGGGGAGGCCTCGCTTAGGAGCCACAGGGGTGAAGGCGCCGGGCAGCTCCTCTCCACAGAGTCCCCTCCCTGTTCTAAAAGGTCACATCCACACACCCACTCCAGGATGTGCAGAAGCCAGAAGCGTTGTACAACTGGATCCCCTCCTCACTTTGCACTGGATGCTGCTCCCAGATGTCATCCTAGCAACAGTCAGGAATCTCACTCCCTGGACAATTGCACTTGTGAAAACTAGGCGAGCGCCCACTTCTACCTGGACAGTGTACCAGACACTGTGCGCCTGGGTCTATGCTCTCAACAAACCTTCCCACACCCTGTGAGGCAGGGACTAGCAGACATTTCACAGGAGAGGAAACTGAGACCCTCTGGAGGCCAGCGGGTGGCAAAGGCATAATTCAGATTCCAAGTTCTTACAGCTTTGCAACATAGTGCTTGAGAAATGTTACACTAAAAAGACAGCTGCATTTACACAGCAACTTCCAGGTAACACCAAGAACCTGCAAAGAAGGGCTGGCCAGGTAGCTCAACAGACTGCTAGGAAGAGCAAAGCAGCCAGGGTTCGATCCTGGTGTGCTGTGCCAGTCCTGCCCCTGGGGCAGGCTGAGACAGGGATTGAAACTGGGCATGGTGACACGCACCTATAATCCCAGCACTTGGGAGGCTGAAAACAGAAGAATCACTACAAGTCCAGTCTATGCAGTGAGACCCTGTACACCCTGGGCTATATACATAAAAAATAAAAAGAACCGGCAAACAAGAGGCTGGGGTTCTGCTGAGGATCATACAACAACAATGAAACAGGCTGAAGCCTTTGAGAGGGGGCTGACCCTGCTTATGTGCTTGGGCTGCAGCCTGAATGGCTGCCCTATTGAAGCAGCCAAGGTGACAGGGAAATCTATCACTGTGACTACATCACCAGGCAACAGTGATGTGCGGCCCCCTTGCCTCCAGCTGAAGGCAACAGTCAGGAGGGAACACCCAGTCCACACTTCAGTGGGCCCAACGGTGTCACTCAGTGAGGCACACAGCGCAGAACATAACTCCTAAGTCTACCGGGTTTCTGACTTCTCTACCCTCTTTACCATATCAGGGTGACAGGCAGAATGAACACGCTGACTGGGTTCTACAGGAAGCACAGCTAAGTGCCCTGTGGAGTCCAAGAAAACAAATATCTAGAACCTCTTTCTACCTACCAGGTTGACAGCTGTCCCTTCAACGTGCCTATGTGGCCCCTGCTGAACTCATCCCTGGCTAGCTCAGCTTTCAGTCTTGTGGGGCCAGGCATCTCAGAGATAAGTGTATCTGTACTCAGGGGAAGCTAGCCTCCATGTCATCCAGCACATCAGGGCTATAACCTGGGTGTTAGCCACTACCCAGGTCCCTATCCTTGGAGCATAGCTGAGGTGGAGTGAATCTTCAATTAGGTGCCAAATGCTAGCCAAACTTTGCTTCAAACTAAGCACCTGGGGTTTTCTTGCTAGTGCCATAAACCCAGCTCTGACCAGCAGAAGAAAAAGAGAACACACAGGATGGAGGGGGGCCACTCAAAACCTCAACAGGAAATGAAGGTGACACATGTTAAAAACTTAGGCATAGGGCTCAATCACTTTCCTACCAGCAAACAAATCCCTAAAGCAGGGTTGAAAGTAGGTAGCCCATAGGGACAAAGCCCAGGGAAATGAGGTGCCCTCTGGTCAGATTCAGGGCCCACCAGGCCAGAAAGTCAACATCCAGTGCCTTGAGAAGGCTTGAGACAGCCCAGGGCAAGAGCCCTGTGGGCCAGCACCCAGCACCCAGACATCACCCTCAAGTGACCACACATGAGTTTGGGGTTTTAGGGGTCTCAGTGATCCTCCTGCTTGCAGTCTCCCCAACGCTGGGATTACAGGCATGTGCCACCACACCTGGATTCAGTCACCAGGGGTGGGGCCAGCACAACATGCAGGTATGGAGATGGAGAACCCCAGCCCCTGTACTTGCCTAAGAAGGCACTTAGTCTAGTGAGCTATCTCATTGGCCCCACCACAGATGAATTTGCTTCAAATCTTTTCAAAAGGTCATGTGGAGTCCACATGCTCTCTGGTCACCACTTCTAATATTGACAACCTGCTGTGTGTATAGGACCAAGGCAGGCAGTAAAGTTTCACTAGGGAGCTCCATGTGGAAAGGTCCACATCAAAACACCCCGTAGTGTCAACTACAGCTTCCGATACAATGAACCTCAAACAGATGCCAATGGATTCACCTCAAAGCCACCTCTTTTTCCCCTTACAATGGAGCCACCAAGGTTCCTTCTGGAAATCCATGCTTGGTGTACTCGTGACTCCATAAAATCCCTCCTCTCCCACCAGATCTCTCAAGGGTAAAGCCATCCCTAGTCTAATTTTGTTCATATTCTGGGGTGCAGTATGTGTACACACAGCATCTCTGGTTTTGTTATTTGCTTGTGACAGGATCTTTCCATGTAGTTCAGACTGGCCTTGAACTCACTATGCAGCCCAGGATAGCCTTGAATTCACGGTGATCCTCCAGTCTCAGCCTCTGAGTGCTGGAATTACAATCATGTGCCACCATACCCAGCTCATCTCTAGTTTTATAGAAGAATCCTGAAAAAACTGGGAGGGACTGTGAAGGCATTAGAAAGGGATGGCTGTATCTGCCAAGATGCTACCCAGCTTTTGTGAGAGGCTCTTCTCCCAGCCAGCTTGGCCCCTCTGGGATGCCTGTGTCTCCCTGTGTCTCTAGGTCTATCCACGGGACCACAAAGGACACATACAATCATGAAGTCAGATAGGGTAGGCAGTGGGCAATTAAAGCCTACAGTGGCCTTCATCCAGATTCTGGGGCATCCTGACATCCACTCACCAGCCACCACCCCTCACCATGAGCTGGCCCCAGGGTACCCCCCCCACCTCCTCACAAACACTGGCACAGTTAGTAGTCACAGCCACCCCATAAAGGGGGATCTTAAGCACTCGGTTCTACACATGAGAAACACTCCAAAATAAATAACACATCCAAGCTCACAGAGCTGGCAGGATAATGAACCAAGATCCAAAGCAGGTCATTCCTATTGGGCAGCTGTGTCCTTAGTCACTGCCCTCTTCAGTCAACTCAGAGTCCAATACAAGGCACAGATTCAGAACACTTGGGATCATTTCTAACAACAGGCAACACTGCCCAATCCAGCAGAATCACAGCAGCCTAACAGCATGGAAACTCGGACTCATCCTAGTCAAGCAGGGGTGCAAGAACGCTCTTCCCAAGGACTAATGGGTACCAAATGATTTTGAAATTTAACTCCTCACAACCTGTGAGGCAGGTTATCTGTCTACAGAGAAGAAAATCAATACATTCTCCTAAGTCACACTGCTAATAAAGGACAGGAGATTGAACTTGAACTCCTGAAGCCAAGTCCAGAGTCCACAGGCTGGGCCTCATCATAACCTAGCACTCAAACATCTGTTTCCTTCAGCTATCAGAGGTCCATCGCTCACACTGTCACTGCAACTAGAAGGGGAAGCCCCACACTCAGG
Organism: Capromys pilorides; assembly: GCA_004027915.1. Lineage (NCBI taxonomy): Eukaryota > Metazoa > Chordata > Mammalia > Rodentia > Capromyidae > Capromys > Capromys pilorides. Next base: position 12,075 of record PVKN010018314.1, read on the forward strand.
CCCAGGGCTGGAGAAATGAATCATTTACAAAGTGCTGAACCACCCAAGGTCTTCAAGTTCAAGGAGTTAGTGCTTCACTGGAACTGCACTGTCCACAGCTCCAGACTGCTCTTTGTCAAGTGCACAGATCTGTATATGCTAAATGTCTGTTTACTAGACCAAAACAAAGAAGCTAATGCAGACAAACAAAATCTGTAGGAAACACATTGTTTTAGCTAGGCTCTTGGGCAAGAGACAATAGAGGGGAAAATACCGTGAAGGGCTGTGGAAGGAGAATCAAGAGGAGTTCCCAAACTTGCAAACCCTATTGTGTTGGCAGCTGGCGGGGATGAAAGTCCCCAGAGAGGCCGCGGGAGTGTCTGAGCAGGGCACAATCAGCCACTCTGAAGGACTAAGGCCCAAAGGGCATGGACAACGTGGCTGCACACACATAAGCAGGCAGACTCCCATCCCTCCCCCGGTGCAGGACCAGGTCCCCGGTGCAGTGCAGCTTAAGGAAGTGCCTGTCTACTATTCAGTAACTTCTAGGTGGGTCCTGTTATTACTATTAACAAAGATAACATTATGACTAATAATAACACTCATGACATTTGAATGCATCTCATCCTATCGCTTCAGCCTTACTTTCTGAGTAGGCTAGAGTTCAAATTTCATATTTGTGTTCTTCAGAGGCCCAGCACGCCAGTTCACTCAAACGGAGATGAACTTAACAGAGCTTCCTTAAGAACTCGGTGTTTTATTTTTCTTTTGAACTTGTGTGCCAAGCCCACTGTGATTTGAGCTGCTAGAGGGCAAATGCCTATTGTTTTTTCCTCTAAAAGCCTCACTTACCTTTCAACTTCACACTTTTCCCAAGAAATTGTTGAACATCTCCTTAAGACCCACCCCTAGCTAATTCATGTATTTACTCCAACTTGAGGATATTCAGGAAACAAAGTTACAGTAGGATAGATAAGGCCACACCCAGCCGCTAAAGGTCCAGCCAGGGTGGGGCAAGCACACACCAGTGAAGGTGCAAGGACCAATTCAGTGGACAAGAAAGGAAGAGGAGCACTGCAATGAGAAGGCCTGGGCGGGGAGTGATCTGACAGGGGCCCAGCTACTTAGGACAGCGCACGAAGGCCTCCCTACAAAGCGATGTTTATAGCAAACTCTGAAGCTCAATGAGAAAATAAATGAATAGAGGGTAGAGGGGAGAAAGAAGGGGTTCCAGGCTTGTTCAAGGAACTCAAATGACACTAAATGGCAAAAGCAAACAAGACAGGGGAGGGCCGGATGTGGTGGTGACATGCACCAGTAATCCTAGCACCTGAGGCTAAAGCAGGAGGACCTTTCCAAGTTCAAAACCCGACAGGGTTATAAAGTGAGCTCACAGCCAGCCTGAACTGCATCATGAGACCTTGTCTCAAAAAGATAACACAAAAATAAAACAGGAGAGGTTAGCGGCGGGCAGCTGGTAGGGCAGGCAGGGGCAGGGACAGCAAGGCCCCTACTCCCTTTGAGTTACTCCCTAGGCCAGGGCTCATGGCTCTATAAAGGAGGCTTAGAAAATAGAATTGGCAAGTCTTGTCCATCCTGATCCCTTCCCCAGGGTTCAGCTGTGTGGTGTTCAGGAGGCATTTCAGACTGTCATCACAGTGCTGAAGGCATGATGTCACTGCCCAGAGACTCCTTGCGCACATGTTAAAGGGCCATGGGACACTCTCAGGAAATCCCTCTATGGGGATGGGGGCTCCGGACATCCACCTGTACCCCTTCTTCCTTCCCATGGGAAGCTGTTGCAAACTATTGTCTATTGTCCTGCAGGGAGCCACTCAATTGTCAAGAGAAGAGGCCATACATTTCAATGAGCAGGGAGACTGTGTCAGACCATCGCACTTCCTGCAGAAAGTCCCTCTTTGTTTAGAATGGATGCCAGTCTGTTTCTAGTAGGGTGCAAACAAAGTTGCCTGGAGGAGTCTGGGGCAAGGTAAGAGAGTTACAATGAGCCAGTGACCAGCACCCCAACTCTACCCTGAGGACAGGCCAAGCAGTCCCTGTCACAGCCCACAGGGGAGATGAGCTTTGTGTTGTTTCAGTCCCAAGGCCCCCAGGAGTGATGCCTGTGGGGATCCAGGACTTTGTAGATCATTGATGAACTCCCCAACAGTGCAACCCTATCCACTGTTCCACTTTTCTTCAAAGGCCCTGAGATAATGACAATTATGACAAAGAGGATGCTAACAATGTCTACCACCTCCTACCGGCCACTATGGCCATAACAACTACTATTAGAACAGCCGCTGTCAGCATTTATTACATGCCACGTGTTCATGATTTAACTCTCAACAACCCTATTATTTTCCCCATTTTACAGATGAAAATGTGGAGGCTCACAGAAATTGCAGAAACTGCCTGAGGCTCCATCATAGCAGACTCCCAGAGGAGCTGGGACTCCTGCCCTGGCAGCCACCCTCCTCACCACTGAGTCACAGCCTGTCCCATCTCGTGCGATGTGCAGCCAAAGGGGAACTTGTTCTAGTTGTGGCAGATCCTCAGATGTCACACTCAGCTGCCCAGAAGCAGGGGGAAGCTGAGTCAGCTTCCCAATAATAAATTCACCTCTTTGCACAGAAAAACACTTTGTTAGATTTTGTTTTTCAATAATCGAATTCTATCTACTCAATTTAACACAAAGGCTATGCCAGATTTGACCTCGCTAATTCAGTTTTCCCATCTGCTGCTTCAGAAGTAGGCCAGAGAGGAACAACTCAGGGAGCTGCTCCCATGGGAAGCACACAAGGTATGGCTGAGCCTGTGTCCAGAATGGGACTGTACCAGTGCCGGTCCTGTCTATCTTGTTCTCTGCACTCAGGGCCACATCCAGAGCCCCCAAACCCAGCAGGCCCCAGGGGACACTCCCTGGGATCTGCGCAAATGAGAGCACTCCGTTTCTCCCGTCTTCCTCTTCTTTGTGTCTGTACAAATTCAGTCTGCCTAACTCTTCTCAGGGGCCTGTTTCCTATAAGGCAGCATCTGGGGTTTGGGACCTGACTGGACAGAGGGCTTAGGAGAACCAGTGTCAGGCTCCACTGTCAGCATCCTCTGCCCCACACCATCACTTTGGTGGCTAAGCCAGTGAGGCTCCCAGTTAAAACCACAGCTCTGATGCACAATCAGAGATCATCTGGTCTGATACCTTCCTTTCAAGAAGGACAAGTTCAGATTGCAAGCAGTGGCTGGACCTACCTGCTATAGAACCAAGCCTTGTCTAGTGCTTCTTGACTCCACCTGCCTCCCTCCTCACTCCCTAAATCAGGGCACATTATGCAGCCTCCTTTGCCATCCTACAGGGACAGCTGCTCAACCAAGGCTTGGGAATCTCTTGCCTAGCCACGGTGAGAAGCCAGGAGCCTGAGGTCCAACTGACCCAGCAATTACGATCCTCACTCACAGACTGGTAAATGGACAGGGCCATTTGCAACAGTGCCAGATATAAAACATCTCTCATACCCACCAAGGGGCAAATTTATGCTCCTTGGGAAATTAGCCTGGGGCTCCTCCACTGCAAGGCAATGAGGCCTTCTGGACTGCCTCCTCCCCTGCTCCCTGCCCCAGCTGCAAGGCCAGAGGCACACTCTATTGGCTGGTTGGCTGGCTTTATTATTTAACATCCTCGCCCTTAAAAACAGAGTTTTAAGTTAAGAAAGGAAATGAAAAGCTCATTGGAGAGGGGCTAAATGTTTGGAGAAGGGTTGGTAAAAACAATTAGCATTATCTCCTGGAAGAGAAAGTGGGAGAAAACCTTGAAGACATCGGGGTAGGCAAAAAGTTCATGGACAAAAATCAAAATGCACGTTTAACGCTTGAAAGGATCAACAAATGGGACCTCCTCCAGCTGAGAAGTTTTTTCATATCAAAAGAAATTACCAACAGAGTGAAAAGACAGCCCACAAATTTTGAAAAGATTTTAACTAATAAATATTCAGACAAAGGTCTTCTATCTAGAATTTATAAAGAACTAAAAACCATAAGGGTCCCAAAATTCAAAGATCCAATCCAGAAATGGGCATCTGAGATGAACACACACTTCTCAGAGAAAGAAATTCAACAAGCCTATAAATACATGAAGAAATGCTCCACATCGCTCGCCATCTGTGAAATGCAAATCCAAACAACACTGAGATACCATCTCACCCCAGAAAGAATGGCTACTATAAAGAAATCAACCAACCAACAACAAGTGTTGTAGAGGCTGTGGGGAAAAAGGAACCCTTCTCCACTGCTGGTGGGAATGCAGACTGGTGCAACCATTATGGAAAGCAGTGTGCAGACTCCTTAAAAAACTAGAACTAGAAATCTCATTCAATCCAGGTATTCCCCTACTGGGAATTTTTCCAGAAGATCTGAAAACATCATATCATAGTGATATTTGTGCACCTATGTTCATAGCAGCACAATTTGTGACAGCCAAATCTTGGAAACAACCAAAATGCTCATCATCTGAAGAATGGTTGAAAAAGATGTGGTATTTTCACAAAATAGAATATTACTCAGCTATACGGAATGATAGACTAGAAGACTTCATTTATAAGTGGATGTATCTTAGACATATACTCATTAGTAAAATTAACCAGACCAACATATGCCAATGTCATATAATCTCCCTAATATAAGGACTCAAAAGAAGAAAATAAATAAATGAATAAATTTTGGGTGGTACCAGGAATCACTCTCAGGACTTGCATTTTCTGTACCCCCAACCCATATAAATTTTATTATTATTATTATTTTTAGAAGAGTGACTTAAATACAAAATGTATTTGGAAGAGTT
>PVKN010018315.1:0-16897 GCA_004027915.1 Capromys pilorides
TTTTTTAATTTTATTTATTTATTTATTTGTTTGCTTGTTGTGTTTGTTTGTTTCTTTATTTATTCATTTTGTGGCTGGCTCAGCCTGCCCTGGTGGTGGCGCTGGCGCAGCATGTGGTGCCAGGGATCGAACTGCAGTCCCCGCAGTTGCCTGAGCCCTCCTAAGCAGGCGCTTTAGACCACTGAACCATCTCGCCGGCTCCTCTGCTTGCTTTTTATTTTCAACATTTTTAATTTAACAAGAGGTTGGAGATAATGCATAGTTTTCATCTTGAGCCACCAATTATTAAAATAATTGTTATGAAGTTGCTTTATCTCATTCTCTTTGCTTAATCATTTAAAAGTAATTTTAACACATTTTAAAGAAAACAAACAATGATCATAATATAACATCAGTTGAGAAATGATTAACATATGAAAATGCTAATTATGGCTATTTCTGGATAATAAGTCTATCTATCTATCTATCTATCCATCTATCTATCTATCTATCTAACTTTATTTATGTTATGGCCAGCTCAGCTTGCCCTGGGGACCTGAGGGTGAGGCTGGCACAGCACGTGGTGCCAGGGATCATACCTCAGTCCCTGTGGTTGCCTAAGCTTGCCTAAGCAGGAGCTTTAGACTGCTGAGCTATCCTGCCAGTCCTTATATACATATATATAACGGCTGGCCAAAAATATATATATATATTTTTCCTGTATGTTTTCCAAAATTTTTAAAAACCAAATTTGGGATTTTTTCTCTTTATTTCTTTCTTTCTGTCTGTCTTTATTTCTCTTTTCTTTTTTTTTTGGTTTTTTTTTTTTTGTTTGTTTTTTTTAGTACTGGAGATTGTACTCAGATCTCTGCCCTTACCAGCGTTTATTCTACTGAGCTATCTCCCTGACCCTAAGTTTGAGATTTTTAAGCTTCTTGGAACGAGTAATTCCATTTGGAAGTTTGATTAAAATTTGCTACCACTATATATGCTGTGATTATTTCCACTTTGTGAAAATAAGCTAGTGCCAGAGATATATTAAGCAATTAAATTGTAAGGAGAATTATATATGTATACCAACCAAAATATGTATCTCTTGTTTCTAACTGAGGAGATATTTCTACCATCTTTCAGACATGTACTGATAAACTGTTGGGGGGTTGTGGTTCCTAGTGACCTCGCTTGAAATGACTGAGCCACATTCTCACTGTTGGCATCTGTCTTTGTCTCCTTTCCATTGCTATAAAAAAGTATATGAGGCTGAATGACATATAAAGAGTGCAGTTTACTTTAGCACACAGTTCTGGAGACTGGAAAGCCTAAGAGCGTGGTGCTAGAAGCTGCTCAGGTTCTGAGGGAGGCCTTCCGCAGCTTCAGTTCTTGGAAGAAAGCAAAACGGCAAGCAGACGTGTGGAAAAGACAAAATGAGGAATGACCTTGATTTATAACGACCTGCTCTCAAGGTTTTAAGACCATTATCATCTGCAAGTAACCTATCATTGCTTTTGCTCAAGATGCACTCATGTGCCATAAGTTTTTACTGTAATTATAAAATATAATAAACTATGCATCTGGTATTTGGGTACATAGACAGTTTTTTCTAGTAAAGTATTCTTTCCATGCTAACTACAGTATCAAAATGATATGAGAATCATCCTTTAATTGATTTCCTTGTTATTTACTGGAGGCATTGTGTGTGGGGGAGGGACTATTGTTTTTAAAGAGAATACAAAGTGATGATAAAAAAATTAGAAATGAAACATAATTTCACTAAACAAAATAATATGAATTTGACTGTATTTGTTGTATTGCATAGTGTTATCTTTGAATTACCAGGTATATGCGTACAAAATTGGAAAAGCAAAAAAAATTATAAGAAATTAAGAACAGAAAAAAATTAAGCATTAACTACTCCTTTCCATAGATTAGCAGAAATCCATAGTACAACTACCCAATTATTCAAACACTGACTTCCTTGTTACTTACCCTACACATTGTGTGTGTGCGCGCATGCGCATGCATGCAAACTATTTATATCAAGTTCCTTATGATATTCTACATGTTTGAGAACCACTACTATAGACTCACATTTTTATTCAAAAGATATGGGAAAAGAGCCTTTATAGAATTTGTTCTTATCTTCTCAAAAACTGAAGATCAGAACTATTCAGCAAAGGCTTGCTGGGATAAAAATCAAACAATGAAGAGATAGTCTTATGGTTTAAATATGTTTTATCCTCTCTGAAACCAACAGGAAAATGTGCTTAGCATTGTGTGTAGAGAGACAGGGCCTTGTAATCAATATCTTCTCACAGTTTTGGGTTGATTCTTCTGAACTTTTGCCATTGACTAAGGGTGTCCATGAAGAACTACCAAGGTGTTACTCAAATCACTTTAATTTTAAACTAGTTTTCAAGTTCTCTGTGCCCAAGATTCACCTATAGGATATATATGAGGTCCATATCCAAGGGAAAATGTGGGCTTCACATCATGGGCACTACATGTTATGAAGAATTTTATTTGGAAGGATCTCTACTATTAATCCAAATGGGTAACTGGTATTAATAAATGTGGTAACATTACTAAACTTTTGACATAAATGTCACCAAAGGCAAAGAGGCTGGAAGGATAGGTCAGTTGATGTTAGGATGGCTCCCTTGGAAGTTTCAGTGGATACTTAGGCTTCCATCTTTCAGCACCTAGTCCATATCACTGGGGCTCTTCTTCATTACATGACATCAAAAAGAATGTAAAGCAGCCAAATATAGTGGTGTATGTCTTTGATTCTGGTTACTTGGGAGGTTGAGGCTGAAAAGTCACAACTTTGAGGGTAACCTGGACAACTTAGCAAAATCCTGTACCTCCCCCCCATTTTTTTTTAAAGATCTAGAGATGAAGCTTTCATTCCTGGGAGAAAGAGAAAAAGAAGAAACGAAAAAGAGGGGCGGGGAAAGGAGAAAAAAAATCACAATTAGGTATGTCTAATCAAGGTGTTTTAATCAGCTTAAATAATTATAGACTGATTTTCGTGTTGTAAGGAATATGCCCTTACCCAAAAGTAGGACAAATATAGGAAAACAGTAATACAATGTGTTGTGTGATTATTTGGGGTCACATACTAATAGTGCTGGATCAGAACAAGAGAGAAACAGGATTTAAGAATGAGCAACTCAAAAATAATAAGAATTAATAAAGGAAGTTAGCAGCGCTAGTAAGAAAGAATTGTTGTGCCTAAGTTTAATGCCATCACTCCATTCTGGCTTCCTGTTGCATCTGTGCCTGGACATTTCTGTGGATTTCTAAGTTAGAATTAGTCTTTTTTTTTGCTTTGTTTTGTTTTCTTTTTGCTAAAATGTAGAGCTTTAAGAAAAATATCTGGGCAAAATAAGCTACTGAATGTGATTCAAAGTCACGTCTAACAGAGTTTCCTAAAACACTATGCAGGGCTGGTGGAGTTAGCACTCTGCAAACAACCTCTCATCTTATCTTCAAGTGTCATGCAGAAGGACAACCCATAGATTGAAAAGAGCCAGGCAGTCCTGTGCTGTGGCACAGTCAAGACTGTGTAGGACAGCAGAGCCACCCAGAAAGACAAATGCACTAGAGGGCTCCAAGGACACAGGGGGCTCTTTTTAAAGTGCTGGGAAACTTCTCAACGAGGATCAGAGCAGAAAGTTTTCTGAAAGACACTAGTGATTTTCACGTTTTGCTGAACCTCCCTCTCTGCTTATTGTGCTCTAGAGAATGTTTGCTTCAGAGCTGAGGTGTTATCATGGAAAAAAATACTCCTCAACCAAAATTGCTGACATTATTCCACGATTTTTAATCCCGAAGGAGAAAGCCACAGTCTGTTCGCACTGTCTTTTATATTTGGCAGTGCGCCTGTCTACCGTTCCCTTATTTCTTCCACACTGTCCCAAAGCCACATCCCCTCATGGGCTGACAGTCGGCCCATGGTAGCGGGCCTGAAGGGCTGGAGTCTGTCACTTCCTTTACTTTCCTCTTGGAACACTAATCCCATCCTCCCCCACACACTGTAAAACCAAAGGAATGAAATGAAAGCAGATGAAACATGATGTAGATCAGTGGTCAGCTCAGGTTCTGAGTGTGATGGCCCTAGATTCCAGTCCCATGGCTCACTGACCACCACATGACTTCTAGCAGCTAATTTCAACTGTTTCAGCCTCTATGTCTGCATTCACTGTGAGCCTTGAATAAAGTGATGCCTTTAAGGCATTTAGCAGTGCTCTACTAAATTATTTATTTATTTATTTGGTATGGGATCTTGCTACACAGCTCAAACTCATAGTGATCTTCCTGCCTCAGCCTCCTCAGTGCTGGGATTACAGACATGAACCACAAATCTCTGTTTTGGGGGCTGGCACAGTGTGCCTGGAGTCAGCATGGCATGTGGTACCAGGGATCAAACTTGGATCTTTGCACTTACCAGGCAGGTTCTTAGACTGTCACACTATTTCCCCAGCCCTCTACTAAATTCTTAATAGTAAATATTTAGCAAAATGGAAACCATAAAAAATATCAGGGCAGTGGTAACAGTGGAGATTTTGCCATAAAATCTCTCAGGCTTTCCACAAAGAACATCACAAAAATCTTAATATTTGGAGTTGCATGGTAAACCAATAGATACTAAGTGGAATTCTGGATATTTAGACTTGACAAGCCTATAAAACATATACCTGATTTATTTATATCGCCGTCTCTTACAAACCCTTACATTCCAATGGTGTTTCTTTGAAGAATAAACTGTCACTTGCCTTGTAACATTATCTACATAACCACTTGTTAAGAGGGGCAAAAAGTCATGCAATAATCCTAGATTCTCTTACCAGTGATTCTGAGTCCCATCTGACTCCCACGGTGTGACATCAGCCACAGGGCTGCTACAACTCACAAACCCTGGGCTGCTAAAGTTTAAATGGTCTCTCTTTTCTCTTTTTTAGCCTTAGATGGGAAATTCAAAGTCTCTAGGAGTGGGGCACGTGGAGGAGAAAGTCTCCAAAAAAGTCAGCAGGGAAAGGAGGCCAAGATGCCAGCTATTCACACTGCTGGGGTTCACCATACACAGTGTGGGCATTGTTTGAGTCACAGAAATTGTCATAGCCAGGCTCCACCCTCTTAGCTGCCCAGCCATGTTTCCACATTAATCATTCATACTGACGTGAGTAAATAATACCACATGTGGTCGTGATGACAGTTTTCTCCCCAGTGGATTTGTCTCAAGGTACTCATGGCTTTTACTTAAAAAAAAAAAAAAAGTAAGTGAATGACTCCAGAAAAATCTGCAGATAGGATTGCTGTTTTGTTTTTGAGGAGCACGATAAAAACTACACATGGGTTGTGGAGGCAGAGGATAGTGAGAGAGGCAGTTTGTGCTCTCATCACAGTGAAGCCTTCCTTATGAATGTAATGAAATGAAGAAAAAAAGTAACACTTAGAGTCCCCACCTCCGACTGCTTCACATATGTATACATGGCCCATCTCCTGACCTGACTGCCTCTTGCATCTTTGCATAAGACTCAAGCAATGTTTGTTGAAGCTGGACATAATCCTATGGATAAAACAAGTCCTGCCTCCCTTTCTTCCTTTCTCTCTTTTCTTTCCTCCCTCCCTCTCTTCTTGTCCCTTCTCTCCCTCTCTCCTTTCCTTTCTTCACTAAATATTGAGCTTGCAGCTTGTGCCTAGTTCTGTGTTAGCTGAAGGAAATCCCAAGAAGATAGACATAGTTCTACCCTTGGGAAGCTAGAAGAGGGTGAAGAGTGGGGTGGGAGAATGAGAAACAAATTCTCAAGAACCATACAATGAGACATGGACATCAGATTCGAGTCCCAAATGAAAGTCCATTCGTACCAGTTGAAATGCATCATCTTGAAGCTATTCAGGGACTCCCTGAGAACTTGGTTGAGACAAAGCCTAAGAGAAGGTCCCCAAATCTAACTCTCAGAATCACTGGGGTACATTTTGATAATCCTAACCAGACATGCTTATTTGTCATGTATCAGAAGTTGTGGGAATGTGTTTTGGAAGTGCTAAGGATGCTCCATGAAGGTGCCTGAAAAGAAAACCCACTGCCTTGGCTGAGCCTTTTTGCTGATCTCTAAGACCAGTAGCCTTGCTGAGATCCCCAAACCATAGCCACTGTCATAGGAGAAAACCTATTCAGGCATTACCACTCCAGTGACAACTATTGGAAACTGCTCCCTAGAGCATTTTGGAAAGAAAGAGGCAGGGGTGCCATATGCAATGGTGGAAAGGTGGATACGACCGATATGAGTTCCCTCAACAACATGCCTGCTGGAGGATCCTCAGGTTTTATTGAAATAGAACCAGAGTCAGGAAGCTCACTTCCTCCACAGGAAGCCTCATCTCCCAGGAGTTAGGAGACTCACAACTATTACCAGTTAAAAGAGAAACAGAGCTGAGCCTGATGGCACCTGCTTGCAATCCCAGCATTTTGGTGAACTGAGGCAAAAGGATCACAATGTTGAGTCCTGCATGTGCAACTTAGTAGGAATCTATATCAAAATAAAAAAAAAAAAAAAGAAAACAAAAAAAGAGCCAGGCATATAGATCTTTACAAAGGCCCTCATTCAATACCTGGTACTGAAGAAATGGGAGGGGATGGGGAGAGTAGAAAGAACCATCTCATGTAACTTCTCATAACATCTCCCTTGTTCTTCCTGTTGATACTTTGGAGAACAGAATCCACTTCTTCCAACATTTGAAGTCACTTATTAAGGTCCCAATTTTTTTTTCTCAAGCTTCTATGTCTTTTATGAACTGTATGATAGGATTTCAAATTTTTCTCAAGGTTTTCAGATACTGTAGTTCTTTTAAACATTTGGTCCCCTACCCTTTTCCTTTCCACCAAACTAAATGGACACACAAGGCTTCTCTCTCCTGTAACAGGTTCATGGTTGCAAAGGCAAGGAGGCCTCTTGGGACAGCCCAGGAAGTGGCCTCTGGGGAAACTCAGGACCAATTCACCATTCTCAGAATGCTTATGACACTTTGGGGCAGGAGGCTAATGTTCTTGATGTTTCTTGTCATAACTGTAGCAGTCATATACTATCTCCTCCCCTGGGCATGGGCTATCAATTTTCTTCCAAGAATGCCAAAACTCATCAGGGTTTTTTTAGGTCTTAGGTTATGTCCATTCAGAAAAGAAAAGTAAGTCTGGCGATTTCTCTTCTACTTGAGACCTGGCAATGAGTATTTGTGTTTCTGATAGCAATGTCCTACATCTTCTGACAGCCAAATCCTTAATGGCTTCTGGGACTTTCAAGCAGCTGAAAGCCAAAGGTGTCTGCATCCAAGATTGGGCAGCATCATGGCTAGGGGCAAATTGAGAGTGAATGGCCATACCATGTGACACGGGAATGACTTGTGTTCCTAGAAGAAGGAGCAGGTCAGACACCACCTCACTTCTCTCCTCTTACTCCCTTCAATCCTGGCCCATGTGGCAACACACAGGTCCAGAGAGAGTCAGCATCCATTTCCTGCAAAGCTCCTTGCATAGGGAAGCTGCAGGACTCCGAGAACAGTGACCTCATTTTACTGTTTACAGGCATCACCTCGCTCCTCTGCACCAGAAATTGTTTTAGGGATTTAAAGCACAATGCTCCCCTTGTAGAGGGCTGGCTATCAGACTCATCTGTGAAGACATTTGTTATGGTTTGTGTCTAGTTGTCTCCTCAAAACCTCCTGTCATGATGGGACTGTCAAGCACGTGGGTTGAGGGCTGGGGCCAGAGGACCAAGATGGGGCTTGAGGGGCGGGGCCAGAGAGGCTTGAACAGTTAAACTGACAGCACTGCGCCTCCCCCACTCCCAGGCCTGATACCTGTCTTGGAGTATGGAGTGAATAATCCTGGAAATGGCAGCACAGTGCCTCAAGGTCTTGCTATGTAATTCAGTCTGCTTTAAACTATGAAGCCTCCAGTAACTGTGAGCTAAATAAACCTTTCCTTCCCTAAGCTTGTGTGTGAGGTATTTGCCCCAGCAATAAGAGAAGAGCAATGAAGACAACATTTGAACATATTCCTGGTGGAGAACAAGAGTAAGTTTTACACTGAGACTCCCTGCACTCTGTAAGCGACAATGCTGTAGGGCGAATGGCAAGAGCTGAATCTATCAATGGACTTCTCCTTGCTGGAAACTTCTGGTTTAGACAACTAAACTGTCTCTGTCCCGTGCAGTACGAGTCCAGCAATACAATCTCATCACTAGATCTAGAAAGCCTGGCAGTGAGGTTTCCATAACCCCTGGAAGCCATCACCTCCAAGGCTACTGAGATTGCCCCTCTCCATCAGATATGTCTCTTTTTTTCCCTACGTGCTCATCATTCCCTCAGGTAAGCTTAGGATCACAGCGACAAACTATGGTAATGTTGAATTCCACAACTTCTATAGGGCTGAAGAGTTTTCTCCAGCAGCACGTTGACCTAAGGTGCCCCTTACCACTCTCCAGGCCGTAGTCTCAAGCTTTTTCTTTCCCATTCTGTTTTGGCAGAGAAACTTGAGCCAGTGTTGGAGGGTGACAGATAGGCTCTGTGGCAGACACTGCAAGTCACCTGCCCTGCCTCCATTCCCTTTCCTCCCTCACTAACACAGTCGTAGCCTTTGTTTGGTGCTACACTTAAAGCTGGCCAAGCAACAAGTTCTGCATAATGATACCTAATATGAAAGGTTCTGGAAAAGCTCTTGTTTTCCTAATAGCAATGTAATTTCTTATCTTCCATTTCATCTTTTCCCTGCTTGGGAAGATAATGAACTGTCTGGTGGTGTAGCAGCTATTTTGCAATCATAAGGCAAAACATTTACAGATAAAGATCTATGGGTTGAAGGGAAAGATGGGAAGAAATGCATCCTTGGTATAATTTTAGCAGAGCCTAAATTAACGTTTAGGCTAATCTAGAACTTATGATTGTTAGATTTTTATTTTCTGTTTGAATGACTGATCAGTAGTGTTTGTTTTGTTTTCTTTTTTCTTCATTCTTTTGGGAAGATTTTGGTTACCTTACTCATTCATCTGTTTAAAACTTTTTATAAAGTACTTACTTTGTACATGTCACTGTTCTAGACAAAATGTGAATTTCTTTCTTACCAAGCTGAAATTTTATTTATTTATTATTATTATTACTTATTTTAAATATTTTAAAATGTATTTACTGATACGGGGTCTCACTACACAGCTCAGACTTATAGTAACCCTCCTGTCTCAGCCTTCTCCGCACTGGTATTACAGGCATGTGCAACCATGCCCAGTTTCAGTGGCTAGTACGGCAGCATGGCATGCAGTAGTGGAGGTTGAACCCAGGTAGGTGCTTAGGTTTCTGAGCTGTTGTCCCAGGCCCTGAGCCTACATTTTAGTGGAGAAAGAAAGTAAGACAATTCAAGTACATGCAGTATTAGATAATCATAAGTAGTAATAAGAAAAATAAATTTAGAAGTTATAAAAATATGCTTGGAGAGTGGGAATGAGGAGAAGTTTACTATTTTAGGAAGGGTGGCCAATGGGTCTTATTGAAAATGACATTTGAATACAGACCAAAAGAAAGTGAGGGAAACATTCCAGAAAAGAGAATGGCAAATGCAGAGGCTCTGAGATGAGAGGGCAACGAGTATGAGTAGAGAAGAGTGAAGAGCCAGGAAAAGAGTCAACAAGACACTACTGAGATGAGACAGAGAAAATGAAGGACAATAATATAGAGGGTCTTACAGATTGCCATAAGGGCCTTTTCTGTTCTGGGTCAGGTTGGAGAGCCAGATTGAAGGGAGGAGTTACTTGACCTGACTTACCCTGTAGCAACATTTCTGTGGTTACTATGATGAAAACCAGCCGAGTGGGTGGAGCAGAAACAAGGGAGACCATTTATACAGAGGATCTGTGCAGGAAAGATGGCAGCTTTGATTGAAGGATGATGGGGAGGGAGTAGATAGTGGGATTCTCAGTGTGACAAGAATGTGAAGCTCAAGGACTTGCTGTTGCAGGGAATGTCCAGATGTGTGAGAGAGGAGCCAGGGACTGCTCCAGAGGCTTTGACTGGAGCCAAGGGGCAAAAGAGCTGCCACACATTAAATCTCAGATGGCTGTCAGAGGCATGCGCTTGGAGGAGGGGTGCAGAAGATCAAGTGCTCAGCTCAGTTCTGGGTCAGGGATCCTGACAGTGGAGCTTGACCTCAGTATACCCAAGTTTTTTCCCTCCCTTCTTACCCCTGAAATCTCATCTTCTGCATTTGCGTTCCTAGTGCTGATCAGTGATAAGAGCTGCAGTCAAGACCTTGCTAGTCTTTCATGCTCTACTTAGATAAGAAAATGGGGCAAACCAACAGTTTGGCAGTGTTTTCAATTAAAAGTTAAAAAACCTTCTGTTTGCTTTCATAATAAAGTCATATTTCATGAAAATTTCAAAAGCCAATGTGGGAACTCCCTGGCTGTCCCTGGCTAATCTCTGAGGAGTGGCAATAGCCAGAGGGGCATCAGTGAGGACCACTCTTGGGGAATCACCCACAGAGTCACTCGGCATCCTCACTATACTTTCCTCTGGTAGTATTCAATTCAAAACCAAATTCCCACAAATTTTGTCTCATTTGTGGATGAGGAAACTGAGCCTCAGAGCTTTCAGGCCCTTCAGAAAAGACCATCCTGTTTTAGTTTTGATATTCACACTCAGAATATGAGTTCTCATTTTCTGTTAAATACTCTACCCTTACCCCATGTGACCTGCATAAGGTTGGACCTATGAAACAACAGTACAACTTGTGAGGACAAACTTGATACAATTCATAGTGGGGGCAAGGTTGCTTATGTCAGCTGTACCCCCAAAAGCACTGCTAGAGTCCAGTGACTCCAACAAGCAGCTGCAACTTACTAATTTCAAAAGAATGTGCATTGATTTCAGTGAATAAGAGATTTAAATGACCCACAGTAAATCCTTTATATACAGAGCTCTATTATTTCATACTAAGAAATTTCACCAAGTTTATGGTGAAGAATCATGGCTGGATGTCTTCCTTATCATCTCCTAAGTCTACTTCCATTTGCATTTGACCAAAATAGACTGCCCCCTTCCTTCTTGCCGCTTTCTCTCTCCTTGCTTCAGTCTTACTCTGTATAGCAGCCAGTAGTAGTTTGGTAAGGGAAGGGCAGTGTGTGAGCTTGTCACCAAGGGAATAGCTGTGCCCAGGGCCTACCAGGCAGCTTTTGTAGAGTTTTACTCAAAATGTACTACAAATGTTCCCCAAACAATGGGGGTTAGAAATAACAAAAGGCAGATGTTGGCTTCTTCTGTGAGAAATAGAATTAGAAAATGAGTTGCTCATGGACCCCACAAATGTAACTTGAGGAGAAATGCTCAGTGCTGGCATCTATTCCCCTCATGCTCAACATACTCCTTGGAATTGTGCTGGGAGCCACATGGCTCAAAGTGTCATAGCACTCAAACCATTTCAAGGTATGCAGAAAGTTAATTAGTATTCCTCAGTTTATTCCAAAATGATCACAATGACATGAAACCCAGGCAGCATGGACATTTTTTAAAACCATTTATTTATTTATTTATTTATTTATTTATCTATCTATCTATCTATCTATCTATCTATCTATCTATCTATCTATCTGTAGCTGGCTCAGCCTGCCCTGGGGATGGGGCTGGTACAGCATGTGGTGCCGGGGATAGAACTGCGGTCCCTGCAGTGCCTAAGCAGCGCTTTAGACCACTAAGCTATCTCTCTGGCCTGCAGAGACCATTTTGAAGATACTGTCAGCACAATCATTATTTTGGATATTGTATTATGGATACATTCCTCTAACAGGAGATGTTCTAAGCATGCTTTCTACCCTCTGTAAGAGTCTCCTTCTGAGCAAAGCAATGTTCTGAAAAATAGCTGCAAGGAGGTCGGAAGAGTTACGTTGGAGGCCTGCACCACTTGTGCATGACCAGCTGCTGAGCCTGAGGCCTTCTTGGTACCTTTTCTGGGGCTCTTGTGTTATTATGCATGAAGTGAAGAAACTGATAAGCAATTGCTAAGAACCGATCTCCTGCTACTAGATAAATAAATGTACTTCTGTTTTTAGTGATTCCACTGTGATCTTCCCTCTCCCTGCTCCCCATCCCTTCTTCACTTTCTCCACCCCTTTCTTCCCTTCCTCCTCCATCTCTGCTCTCTCCTCCTCCTTCCTCTTTTTTCCTCATCCATTCTTCCTCTCTTCTCTTTGCCTTTGTCCTCATTTTTTCTCCTTCTTTCTTTTTCTTTCCCCTCCTTCTTCCCCTATTCCTCCCCCCTCCTCACCTTTCTCCTTTCCCTTCCTATTCCTTCTTCCCCTTCCTTTCACTCTTCTCTTCTTACTCTCCTTTCTTCTCTTCATCTTGCTTACTTGTCCAGGAAAGCCTTGAACTTCAATCCCCTGAGTAGTTGAGATTTTACAATGTTTAAGATTTTTCAGAACATTTTAATTAAGAACAACTAGAAAACACCCTGTAGAATATCACCATGGCATATACTAGTCAATAAGATAATTGCTTACAAACGTTTTGTTGAATTGGAAGTTTGTGCATTAACAGACACATAAAATTTAGTAAGGATTATAATAGCAAAATTATGTGAATTGGTACCAAGCTTATATTTTTATTTATTATTGGGAATTTATAGGTAATTCAAGGAAAAGAACATCTTAATTTTCTTCAACATTTTGTGTTCTGCTATATTAAATTGATTACATTTAGCAATTGATATCTTCAGAAATATCCTCCTGTCACTAACTTGACAATCCTAAAAGAAGGCCACTTTCCTCTAGTAAAGTTGGAAATAAGTTGCATTTGGCAACAGGACCAGGGCAGGTGAACTGTACCCCTCCTTTACTTCATCTTCACCCTGAGGGAAAATAGGAAAATTCATGAGACATGTTATGTTATTTACCTGCCTAAGAACTTCCCTTCTGCCATTCCCTCCATATGGTTTATGTTCTCCTCCTGAATTGCTGCTTTTACAGTACAAGACTGCCTTTGTTGAGATGCAGCCACAGGTGTGTTATGAGAGAACTGGAGAAAATACACATCTGTGTGTGACAACATATAGGCAGAGTGTAAGTTTTGTGTGTGCAGGTGTCCACTGAGATTAAAGCATGAAGATCCCATGCACTTCATGAATTTCTCAGGAGAATACATTCACATAATATTTAAGAGCCCTTGGCTGAGAAACTGATACACCATCTCTGAACATGCCCTTTTAATAGAGATGCTATGAGCCACCCTTGATTCCTATGATAGAAAGAGCAAGTCCATTTCAGCAGAGAAGTTCCAAGAAAATTCAAGATCAGGAAAGGACACTAGTTCAGCGCTACTCATACCTTGTTTCTCTCTCCTCCCTAAATGGTGTATTAAATGAAACATTTGCTTCAGAACTGGAAAATTGACTTAGAAATTCAGCCTGGCATTCTTTACTATGGCAACTGCATGATTTACTCCAAGACCAGATTTTCTTACTTATAAATACTAATAAAGCCCGACTCATAGAAATATGGAGAGAATTCATTTGTAGAGTTGCCTCACTCCATTCCTGGTGCATAGGAAGTACTGAGCAAATGTTAGTTCCTGTTCCCTATATGCAATTCTTGGATGAGATTAAACAGAGAGGGAAAAATTCTTTCCATATGTTCAGGTAAATAATTGACAAGGTTCAAATTGCCTTCTAATTTGCCAACAGAGGTTTTGACCTCCTGTCCTTTGGCACGATGATGTTGCTTAAGACATTGCAGCTGCACAAGTTGGCTTTGAGCTCACCTTCCCCATAATCCTGGAAAGGTTGCACACTGTTTCTAAGATGCAGATCTACTCTTCATAGGTTTCTTTCAGCAGGCTGTTGATGCCAAGCAATATCCTTGAGAATGGTGCTGGAGCTGTGCCCAGCTCTCCATCTTATCTGGATTGGTCTTCACTATGTCCAATGGCACATGGGATGAACTGCTGCCCAGGGTATGCTCCACATGACAGAAAGAGGCATCCTTGAAGAATATATGCATCAAACCCTTTGTTTCACCAGCCCCAATAAAATCATCAGTCCAACTAGACTATTAGAAAGGCAAGTTTTGCTCTCTGCTTTTAAGGAACATCACAGTGTTACAGAAAGTGAATTGGCTTAGTACTCAGAAGCAAGTTAAAATTCTGTGGCTATCACTGCGATGGAAGGCCAAGGAAGAGGAGGGAGAAGAAGACCTAAGTCTCTCTTTTTATTTTGTGAGTGGTAACCAAAACATAGTTGTTATGAGAATTCATCATAGTGATTTCACATTATGCCTAGCGTATAGGAAATCATTAATGAATTTCAATGTCTTTCATAGATTCCCTAAATACACATGACAGAGACTCATTGAGCATACATGTTTGAATGATGTGGCCATGATTAGCTGACTCCAAGAAACTACTCTGTGCTAGCACTGGGGGAAACAAAGGTATTAAGATAAAAGCAGATATTCTCCTCACCCCAAGATGTAGCAATTAACAGCTAGATTTTCCTTATACAAAAGGTGGATTAACACCTCTTTGGAGGGACTTCTTAGCTGGATCTATGTGGCCTAGTTTGATTCACTTTGCACACATAATCTATCTATATTATCACATATATTCCACTAACTTACAGTTTGCAAGAATAAATGCTAGATTTTTCCAGGATCCTTATGATTAATGTCTCACATGTAATGTGGATAGCAATAATCAGATGTAC
The DNA here is from genome assembly GCA_004027915.1 of Capromys pilorides. NCBI lineage: Eukaryota > Metazoa > Chordata > Mammalia > Rodentia > Capromyidae > Capromys > Capromys pilorides. Next base: position 14,720 of record PVKN010018315.1, read on the forward strand.
TACTTGAAAAGATTTGAAGTCAAGTTACATAATATCTTTGGTAAGTACTTTGAAGCAGATTCTGAAACAAAGAGTCGCATAAAGAAGGTTTAGGAGGATGGCCCTCAGGAGCAATATGCAGAAGGAAACAGTGGAGTAAGATTAAACAGAGGGAAAGATGAAATTCAATATAGTTGCAATAAGAGAAACATCAATCAATCCCCACTGGAAGCTGTAGTACTGGAAGGGCCATTCAAACTGTTTTTAATCAAGGCAAAAGGTACTGCTATATCAAACGTTGCATCTACTAGTTACTGGCTGTGGGCTATTCCCAGAGACAGAATGTATCTTGCACAAGGCAGCTCCTATCAATTAAGGGCAATTCCTAGACATGGGCACAGCTCTCAGAAGTTAACTTCCTCAGGAGAATGAGTGCTGGACCCTGAAGGGTGAATGTATATGGCTTTCCACATATCCCCAAACCCATTCATGAGTAACCATCGTGTTCCTCAGGCTTCCTGCTTACCCTATAGTAATCTTCTTGTAAACAGCCTCTCCAAGATTTTAGTTGCTTGCTTTTCATCAGAAAATTTATAAAAGAAAAGTTAGTAAATAAACTTCACCTTCCAGCGAGGCATTGGGGTGAAGGCTGCAGTCCACACTCACAGTCTCTCTTCTCCACTGTCCAACTGAAGTTCGTTTTACTCTTAGATATCACTTCTGCCTTGCTGCATAACTTCTAATGAGATAACCTTACCTCATTAACCTTATCTCTTAAAGGCCAAATTTCCTGGATGTGCTAGTGTACTTGTTCATTTATTGTCAAGACTACATATTAATAAACGATGGCTGGGAATCACCAGTATGCCAGACTTTTTGTTGTTTGCATCTTTTGTATAGCAGATTCTTTAAATTTTCCTGGTTACCAGAGTCAATTATTTCTACCTATGTATGATTATCTTCCTTAAATGCTAGCCATTTAACATCGTGATGCATAGCAACTAAAGTTGCTACACCAAGGAGCACAAATTTCCCTAAGTGGAGTCACTGGGGGTGCTGCAAGTTGGGCTACTCTTACTGCTAATATTTATTTCCCCGGTGCATGTATTCCATCTGTTGAGGGCCACAGTAGCATATAATGATTGGTTTGTAGCATGTTTCATCCTAGAGGATTTTGTCTGTGAATGAAACTTTATCTTTTTTTCTCTATAAGCTGGTAAAAAAGGGCCTCACCATGTGGCTACATGTGCTCTGGGAAAAATGCCAGTGCAAAAGCAATAGATGGGGTGGGGAATTCTAATTGTGCAACTCATTTGTTCCCAACCTCCTATACTACTTCTGTCTGACAATGTGGGTTACCCAACCACATGATCTGACAGATCTTACAGACAACAGCTGTGACTAGATGATCACTTGATCCTCCTTAGGCCAGTCCCAGGGACATATTAGAAACTGGTTTTCAAAAGGAGCAAAAAAGAATTTTTTTTTTTTTGCCTTTTTTGAGACAGGATCTCATTATGCAGTTCAGACTGGCCTTGAGCTCACTTTTGTAGCCCAGGCTGGTCTCGAACTTGTACCGATCTGCCTGCCTCAGCCTCTCAAGTGTTGGGATTACAGGCATGCGCCACCGAGCCTGGTCTTTTATTAATTAATTAATTAATTTTTCAAAAGAGGATAAAATGCATTCATTTTATAAAATTAAAGTATATTATTTTAAAGCCTATTACCTTATAACCATTCAAACTTGTTAAAAGTACCTTTGTAGAAAGCTAACTATTCAAGCAAAACTATACGATCAACTAGTGTTCAAGATGACTTTCATCAGTGAAGTTAGGAAACCAACCCTTCCATTGTAGCCTTTTCTCTGCCTGGTGTCACAAGATAACATGTCTTACAAATGTCTTGTAGGAAGCTTCATCCACATCAATGGCATGGATGTACCCACTACATGGGTGAACATGGCAGTACAGTTAATTAGGCCTCAGTATTCAAACTATCAAAAATTGATACCTTCTGACTCTTGTATCAAATAAATATGACAAAAGTAGGGGAACAGGCTAAAATAAAAAGTGCTACAACACGACCACTCTTTGGGCTAGATTATGAGATCATTAATTCACTAATTTTTCCTTTAGTCCAAGATTCTTAAAAATTACCTTTTTGTTCTCTAATGAAAAATAACTCAAGAACACACTTTCC